>JAOWBF010046552.1:0-10721 GCA_028566175.1 Vinca major
AAAATACATAGCACTTCGTCCAAACATTTATTTTGACATTTTATGCTTAAAAAAATATATTGTCTTTTCTATCAAAAAAATATATAACATACTACTAGTAATATTTATTTGGCCCATTCTCATGTTATTTGAAAATAATTTGAGAAATTCATAACAAATTAGGTTAACTAAAAAAATATGAGGAAAATTTTGATCCAATTTTGAACTTTTATAGGTAAGGACCTATTTTTCTCAAAATGTTAATGAGTTAAGTCATTTGAGAGTCACGTGTTGCTATTCCGTTAGATTTAACAGTGGAATTGGATGGAAAGAAAAACATTAACACTCCATAAAAGTTTAGGGTCAAGAATTTTGCGTTTTTTAGTTCAGTGTCAAAAACTAAAATAAAAAATAATAATTTAAGGAGTATGAACACTTTTTATCCTACTTTGTGCAACACATTATAGAAAAAAATCTTCGTATATTCCAACTAAATTAAATAAACTTTAAATCCCAAAAGATAAATATAGATATTAATGTTACTATAATTAGGAGTGAGGTAGAAAATTGGTATACAAAGTGTTGTAAAAAATTCTATACCATTAACTTATCAGGCACAACTCAGTAACGAATTAATTGAGGGTAGTTTTTTTTTTAATCATGATATTTTTATTGATAAATGTAGAATCAATTTACAAGGATGTTACATGTGCCAGATTATCAGTAACTTAGGCGCTTATAAAATTTATAACTCTAGACAAAATAAGATCAAGCTTCTTATGCAATTGTAATTGGACAAAGCTCTGCTCATGGAGTGAGACAGGTTTCTCCAACGTCATAGGGTACTACAAATTTCTCGAAAGATATTTGTCCTATCCAAAGAGCCATACTTCTTTGTATAGTGATCTTGTTATAGGAGCTGAAATTTGACTCTTTTTTGGGGGAATGTGAGGTAGGAATTGATACCCGACCTCGTTGATGAAAGAGATACCTTTAATTACTGGGTTATCCCCTGGTTCCTAAAGAGATCTACTCATTGTGCATACTAGTGTATGATGGCTTGGAAACTTTTAATTAACTGAAACATACCTGCACATGGTATTCCCCCACTAGGATCTAAAGAAGGAATAATAATGACGCTCGTGATGAGTTAATTTTTTTGGGTAAATGTGCTAAGTTTTCTACTTCATTACTATTTTAACGTCTTCCAAAGTATAAACTGTAGCATAGATTATTAGAACGCCCAATGTTACTTAGTTTTCTCTGTAATTTGTGAAATATTATACGAGATAGAGTTTCCGCAATGCGTATTTCCAAGCATCTTCTTCAATTACTTATAAGAAAAGTGAAAATTAAAGAGAAAATTAAAACACAGCCTAAACAACACCATAACTATTATAGAGCAATCCTCTGGGATACATGTCCGTATAAAATATCAGGAACAACAATTCTCACATATTTGCATTCGTTTTACAATTTAACAAACCATTTTTTGAATCTAAATTAAATTAGTGATTCACCATCCAATACCCCAGTTTCTCAGCGAAACACCTTATCCTACAAAGACAAACTCACTCAATCTCATAAGCTTTGCGCAAAAGATGTCCACAAGAATTTCTTAGTTCAACACCTGGAAGAAGATTCAGACTCAGATACTGAGTTTGAAGGCATACCAATTATACGACTTTCAAGAGAGGACAAACTGAGAAGCAGAACCCCATGGATCAATTCCATTATCATCAAACTGTATGGTAAGCCCTTAAACTTTAACTACATTGACTAAAAGGTCAGGCGACTATGGAAGCCATCCGGGGATCTACAGCTTATCGATCTAGGAAGCAATTTTTTCATTGCTAAATTTAGCATTGAAGAAGATTTCGTTAGAACTATTGCGGGAGGCCCTTGGTTTCTTAATGGCCAATACCTTACAACTCGCCTTTGGCAACCTGAATTTAATCCACTTAAGGACAGTCCGTCGACAACGGCCATCTGGGCAAGACTTCCATCGCTTCCAGTGGACTTCTACGACAGAACAATTCTTTCCAAAGTAGGGGAGAAACTTGGTATTCTCCTAAAAGTAGATGCAAAAACCTCTAACACTGAGAGGGGGAGATTTGCTAGACTGTGCGTTCAAGTGGATATAAAAAAACCACTCGTTCCATTCGTGAAGATTGGCAAAAACCACACCCAGAGAATTGAGTACGAAGGTATTGACTTTTGCTTTTCTTGTGGGTTGATTGGCCGTTTGGAATCTGCTTGCCCCTGCAAAACCATCGAGGAAAAAAAAGCAGCAAACTCATCCACAAAAGTTCCACGGAAGGATATCAACTTGGATATGATGGATGAAGATGATCCAACCAATCTACATGCTTTAGGTCCATGGAATCTGGTGAAATACAAGAAAAACGCAAGCCGGAGGAATTGGATTACAGCCGGTGTGAAATTTCATAATTACACGGATCACGATGGCAAACTCGACCAAAATGACGTCATCACTACTCAGCAAGTCTGGAGGAAGAAGGATCTAAAAAGTAGGGTCTCTATTGCCCCAAGCCAGTCTAGTGATAGACCAGAGAAGGATGAGTCAACTTCTCATTTAATGCGGCCGAATGCATTTAAAGAAATTCAGCACTTCACATCAAATTTGAGAATTTTTTTTCCCTTGGGTCATGATTCAACTGAAAAGGCGAGATCTCCAGCACCCGTGGTAGAACCAACGCTGGCAGTTGATGGGATAATGGAAAGGGATAAAGGCGGCATTTCTGTTGACAGGAGGATTAACGTTCAATCACCGATGGAACACCCACTATATAATCAAGTGAAGACTACTTCTCAGTCGGAAATTAATCCCTTTAACAATTTAACCATTCCACAATTACTACTTACAGCTCTCCCTGAAGATGCGTCCTCAGAATTACCGTCTTCCTACAAACCGCGGGAGATCGCATTCTCCTCCTCAAGATCGTCTCCACAGGAGGCCTTGGAGGGCTCTATCTCCGCAAAGGCTTCCTCAGGTCCCAGCAAGAAGGATCACAAGCCCATCAGGCCCAAGGAACCTAATTTGGTTGGGCTCCCAGGAACTCTTCAACCGGAACCCACCCAGCACCAGTCCAATCCCAAACCCCCTGAACCAGATGCCGGTCTACCCGTTGGGCCTTATCCAACTTTGGGCGAGCCCATCAGAAATCACATTCACCCTGGATGTGGACCCGGCCCACATGCTGAGATGGGTCGAAGCAAACCACCCAATAATTCTAGAAAGAAACTCACGGAGGGAATCGCCCCTGCGGAGAAACGGGAACGAGAATGGTCGGTCTTCTCCGGCAATCAGCCCGGTCCGACGATCAGCGAATCGATACAGGTCCTATCCTCAGCCGCAGCAACCCAATCAGTACAGTTCTCTGAGGAATCGGTACCAATCCCTGGATGCAAGAATCAACAGGGAAGAGAACAACCAATATCCACTGGTGAACCAAAATCAGATTCCGCGGAATCAGCGGAATGCCAACAACAGGGAGTTTTTCCGGGGTCAGAGGGCTCATACGAGGGGGAATCAGATATGGACGCCGAGGAATACCACACTGATTCAAACCCGGCATCTGGGGGAAGAAAACAGGACATCATTCGGAAATCTGGAGTGGGGCGAAGAAATGGCAGTGACAGAAAACTTCTTCAGACTAAGCGAAGCTCCTTTAAATGTGGAAATACAAGGAACAAAGATAGACCCGATTATAATTCAATCAACCGAAAGTGTGAGGAAGTTCAGATTCTTCATAGAACGAAAACAGGAGAGTCTAGCTTACAGCTACAACATACTCCTTATTCCGGCCAACCAGAATCAACAGTTTCTACCGGAGGGATGGGAGCCGAGGGAAATAACAAGCTTACCAAATCTAGTTTGCTCAATGAGTAAGATCATTACTTGGAATGTCAAGGGGGCAGCCCATGCGGATTTCCTTAGCCATTTTCTAGATTTGATTAACTTGCACAAACCTCAAATGGTAGCCCTGTTGGAGACTAAAGTGGGCGGACCTCATGCTGAATATATTTGTTCGCGTCTCCCTTTTAACAGGGTTGAAAGGGCAGATCCGGACGGTCTTCGAGGGGGAATATGGCTCTTATGGAATGACTCGGAATTCGAAGTTAACATTGTGTCCAAATCTCTCCAAGCCATCCATGCGGTGGTAAAGGTACCTTCTTCCCCTAAAGTTTGGTTTTTTTCTGCTATCTATGCCAGTCCGGATTTTAATACTAGATTGGCTCTTTGGGATAATCTTAGAAATATTGCAATTTCTCTAGATTTACCTTGGTTGTTAATGGGTGACTTTAACGATATTATGTACCAGTCAGAGAAATTTGGGGGTCTAGCCCCAAATCAAACGCGTGTTCGCGAATTTAAAGGAATGTTAGATGATTGTAAGTTGATGGACTTAGGCCATGAAGGTTCTCGATTTACTTGGACTAATAAGAGGATTACGGGGGAATTAATTTTCCAGCGTAGTGACAGAGCTCTTGCTTCTTCTGATTGGAGAGACCTTTTCCAAGAAGCTACTGTCTACAACTTGGTCAGGACTAGATCTGATCATTCCCCAATTCTCCTGGACTTAACTCCCTCTGCTTGCCCTAGAGCTGTGAGACCTTTCCGTTTTGAACCAATATGGCTGAACCACCCTGATCTTAAGAATGTTGTTCAGCTTGCTTGGGCCAATAATAACTGGGGCTTTGGGAAATCTGCTAATTTATTTGGTAGTTTAGCTGCTAATTGGAACAAGACTACTTTTGGTAATGTGATGGCTAGGAAGAAGAACACCCTGGCCCGCATTCGAGGTACTCAATTAGCCCTTGAAAATCATCCTAACAAATTTTTGGTCAATCTTGAGAGGGATTTATTGGTTAAACTGGACCTTATTTATAAGGAGGAAAAAGATCTGTGGGCGATCAAATCTAGAATGGATTGGCTTATGTGGGACGATCTCAACCTTAAATTCCTTAAAGCCACCACTATCCACAACAGAAAATGTAACAAAATCTTTTCCCTAAAAAATCAGAACCATGAATGGGAATTTGACTTGGGTAAAGTTAAAGAGTTGGTACTCAATCACTTCCACAACCTCTTCAAAACTAATAACTCTCAGGTTAGCTTTAATTCGGAACCCTTTCCTTTCGTTTGGACTGATAATGGGAACACTTACCTAGACAGTCTACACTCTCAGCCCTCGATCCAGGAAATTAAAGCGGCTATGTGGGTGTTTAAACCATATAAGAGCCCGGGCCCGGATGGTCTGCATCCAATTTTCTTCCAATCTTTTTGGGATACTCTCAT
Organism: Vinca major; assembly: GCA_028566175.1. Taxonomy (NCBI): domain Eukaryota; kingdom Viridiplantae; phylum Streptophyta; class Magnoliopsida; order Gentianales; family Apocynaceae; genus Vinca; species Vinca major. The sequence continues at coordinate 5,303 of JAOWBF010046552.1, forward strand.
ACCTTCAATCCTGGCCTTTGTTCATGATTTCTTTGACCTTAAATCACTACCACCCGATAGCAATGCTACCTTCCTTGTACTTATACCTAAAGTCTCTAACCCAGAATCTGTTGGTCAACTTCGCCCCATCAGCCTCTGCAATACCATTTACAAGTTGCTTTCAAAAATCCTGGTTAATAGGATTCGTCCAATCTTGCCTACAATCATCTCCCCCCACCAAGCTAGTTTCATACCAGGGCGTAGATGTGCCGATAATGTGGTCTTGGTCCAAGAAGCTATGTTTAGCATCAGGAACTCTAAGTCCAAGAACGGGGGTATAGCTGTCAAAATTGATCTGGAGAAAGCTTTTGACAGACTAGAATGGGACTTTATCAGGAATGCTCTTACTTTCTTCAATTTTCCGACCAAAGTAATCACTCTCATCATGAACTGTGTCTGCTCCACTACCATGTCGATACTATTCAATGGTGAACCTTCTGCTACCTTCCTTCCTTCTAGAGGTATTCGGCAAGGTGATCCTCTGTCGCCTTATCTGTTTGTAATCTGTATGGAATATCTTTCTATTAGCATTGAACATGCTGTTAGATCAAAGAAATGGAAACCGGTTAGAGTAGGTAAGCAGGGGCTTCTGTTATCCCACTCCTTATTCGCAGATGATATTATTTTATTTGGAAGTGCGGATGACCAGTCCATCATTGAAATGAAACGAGTCCTTGATGATTTCTGCTTGCGTTCAGGCCAACGTATTAATCTTTCTAAATCCAAATTCACCACCTCCAATAATCTCCATTCGAGTCGCATCCAAGCTATCGAGGATTCACTCCAAATTAATTATACAGAGAATCTGGGAAAGTACCTGGGGTTTCCTATCTTTCACAAAGGCCCTGTGAATGCAGATTTCCAATTTATCTTGGATAAGGTCAGAAAGAAGCTTTCAGGATGGAAATCCAATCTTTTATCTATGGCTGGCAGGAGTACTATTATCCAATCTTCTTCGGCTCAAATCTTGTCTTACTACTCCCAATGCCTTCCTCTCCCTATAGGTATTTGTGACAAAATTGATAAAGAACAAAGGACCTTTCTTTGGGGAGGATCGAACACTAATAAGAAAATTCATCTTGTCAAATGGGCCAGAGTTGCAAGACCTAAAGGACGGGGAGGGCTGGGCATTCGTAAGGCTAGTGCCATCAATAGAGTAGGTCTGGCTAAGTTGGTATGGCGGATGCACAGGGATGTCAAAAGCAAATGGGCCATCTGTCTCAAAAACAAATATATTAAGGGTCCTGATTCCTTTTCTGAGGTCAAGAAGGTGAGAGGCTCTATCAATCAAAAGGCAATCATTCAGGGCAGTCTACTCTTTAATAGCTGTACTTCATGGATCCCTGGTAATGGGAAGTCAATCAATGTTTGGTACGACGCCTGGTGCGGAATAGGACCGATTAGGAACTTAATATCAGGTCCTCTAATTGATAAGGAAGACTCGATTAAGCTTACTGATATTGTTGATAACAACGGGGACTTCAATCTTAACAAACTATCTTTTTCCCTTCCAATCCACATAGTCAACAGCATACGAGCTATTCCTCGTTGTGCGAATGACAAACTACAAGATAGGAGATGCTGGACAAACACAACGGATGGGGAGTTTAACTCCAAAGCCACTCATGATTTTATTCACTCTTCTGCTAAGGATGATTTGGTGGACGATCACATATGGAAGTGGATTTGGTCATGCAACTGTAGCCAACGCATTAAATTCTTTCTATGGATTTGCAACCACGACAGACTCCCAACTCGTGCCCAATTATTCAAAAGGAAAATTACTGATTCTCCTACCTGTAATCAATGTGTCGGGTTCGATGAAACGGAGGAACACATTCTTAGGAGGTGTGGGCGTGCTACTAACTTATGGAACAATCTTGGATTAAACAACAATGGGATTTCCCAGGATAGATTAAGCTTTCATGAATGGCTTAGGCAGAACTGCTCGTCTAAAGCAATTTCTCCTTTCTTTAACATTCCGTGGGGGACCATTTTCTCGTATGGATGTTGGTTAATTTGGAACACCAGGAACCAACTGCTTTTCAACCCGGGGAAGCCAATTCCGGATATTCTGAATGAAACAATTAAAAAGGCAACGGAATTCTATGCTCTGGGCCCTGCTGCGAAGAAACAAACTCCTAAACAAATTGCCTTCATTTCTTGGAAAAAGCCGCCTCAAAGTTGGTTCAAATTGAATGTTGATGGTTCATCTATTGGGAACCCGGGGAAAGGTGGGGCGGGAGGTATCATTCGTGACCACAATGGTAAATTCGTTGCGGGGTTTTGTAAAAATCTGGGATTCTGCACCAACAATGTAGCTGAGGCGTGGGCTTTGAAGGAAGGATTAATGATCGCGAAACAATTGCGAATTCAGAAGTTGGCTGTGGAATTAGATGCTCAAGTTATTATTCATCTCATGCTTCACTTGGATACAGATACTCACCCGTTATCACCTATCATTTATGCTTGCAGGGAGTTACTATGTCAGATCCAGGAGAGTAGCATCACCCACGTCTACCGGGAGGCCAATGCATGTGCAGATGCAATGGCCAAAGCTGGAGGATCTTATCCCTCTTCTTCTCTTGTTTATTTTCAGTTTATTCCCCCTTTTATTAGCCAATTAGTGGCAGGGGATGCCCATGGGGCTTGCTTTCCGAGACTAGTTGCTTTCAATTTTAATGATGTAATGGATTCTACTGCTACTTAATTTTAGTACTAATGCTTATTTACCAAAAAAAACAAAAAAAGAAAAAAGAAAAAAGAAAAACAAACGAAAAAGGCTCCTGACGTGGAGAGATTATCATCATCTAAAAACCATAACTGTCCGTTCAAAAAAAGAAAAAACGATAATTGAATCAGGGAAAAGTTTGACATGGAGCGGACATATAATTTTATATAGGACTCACACAGGATATACATATAGGTAAGTGCCGCAGGCCTTCATGTCTCACAAGTACCCACAAGAGGGAATTTTTTCTTGAATCAGTGTTACTTTAGGAAGGAAAAAATCGATACGAGTCAAGATAATTACTAAATATATATTTTTAGGGAAAGATAATTACTAAATAATGAAATAATTATTAGCAAAACACAGTTCAGTATTATATTTATTAAGCTTATATTATTATTCACCTCAAAAGAAGGAAAAAAAGCTTATATTATTAGAAAAACTTGTATTCATTTTTTAACAGAAAAACTTATATTCATGTTCAAACAAATTTCTAAAAATCAATACTATAATAATGAAAATTATTTCTTTTTGAAAAATCCTACTATATTCTATTACAAAGTGGATAAAATCGACATGCACACCTAAGCATAGAACCCTAAATCTTCCCATGATATGAAGTGCTTATCCGATATGGGCTACCACTTATTCTAATATACTAATTGAGTAGTATTTTCTTTTAAGGAAAATTCTCATAACCATTAGATCACGCGGTTCGTATTCGTTCAAAGAAATCTAATTTACTTTAATTATGATGAATTTAAAACACATAATCCATTAGATAACGGTACATACTAAAAATAACCTTTTCTTTAAAGTAAAGTCTTCCTTTAATTTTTTTTTTCTTTTTGAGAAAAAAATCTTAGATACCTAATATCTCTTGAAATGTGTTAAAAATTAATATCATCTCAATGTGCAAGAAAAGTTCAAATATAAAATCATACTCAATTCGTATTATTTATAAATTCATGAATTAATATTTTTATTACAAAAATGTATAAATATTTTTTTAACCAACTCGACCGAGTGATTTTGACTACACTATAAGCTGAACCCCACATTTCAAACCTTAATCTCATCGTTACTCTCTTCGAAACAATTCAATTTTTATCAAACACAATATAAATTCGTCAAAATTAGACATTAAATTTTAACCAACCACCAAAAGTTTAAAAAAATGGTAGAAAAAATGTTAACAGCAGAGGTAAAAAAAAGAATGTAAATAAAAAAAATTACCTTCATGATACCAACAATGGTACCACTATAGCCCGGGAAATTATGAACAGCAGTAACAACATTAGCGGTGTTGAAAAAAGTCTGAGCATGAGCCGCCAAAAACATGAACAAGCACATTAACCCAACGTGGGGCCTACCGATGACTCCGGCGATTGATAGCCACATAAAGAAGTAACCAACAAAGGATTGAATTGCACCAACCAAATGAACCACCCAGGGACCACTTTTCAGAAACGTCGAGGAAGAATTCGGCCGGCTAATTGCCACGGCGGAGTAAAGTAATCCAGAGAGGATTCCGGCGTTGGCTCCGATGTCTTTAAAGACGGAAACCATATCTAAAGTTGATTGATCGTAGCCTTGGGTTGATTTTAGGATTGGTGAGTAGATTCCAAAGGCGTATGATGCTCCGGAGCTGCACTGTATCCATATGCTCGCCACCGTTGCTATCCATTTCCGGCTGGCGGTATCCATTTGTGGCCTTACTTGGGGGAAGGAATGAAAGGAAAGGTTGGGGAATTGGGGGTGAAAATGGGAAAATGATGGAGAATTTATTGATTACTGGTTGGGAACTTGACAGCTATGAAAAGGTGGCGATTGAACCATGCGTAGAGCCATTTTTTGGTTTCGAAAGATTATATATGGAGGAGAGAAAAGATGGAGAATTGGGGAAAATTGGAGCGAGATCTCGTCTTCTCGATTGTATTCTAATCCGCTCCATCTCCTTTCATATATATCTAATTTTAGGGAAAGTCTGTCATGGGGTGGCCCATGTTGGTACAGTCCCATATTTTTTTCACATAAATTTAGACAGGACTCACTTGCAGAGTAGGTCTCTCAGACCTTCATGTCTGACAGATACCACAAGTTCCATTCCATAAGAAATTTTTTCCTAATTTTATCTCAAAGTTATAAAACCAGGTCCACATCTAAATAAAATAAAATAAATTTTATTTAAGAAAAAATTAGTCAATGCAGATATTTCTAATATAAATCAAGTTCATTGTACCTTATACTTCAAAATTGATTAGGAAATAAATAATTATATACATATAAAAAATATCATTACCTTAAAAGAGTTACCTTATAAAATGAGAAGGTCATTTCTCCGATTTGTTTTTTTTGGTTATTATTTGTCCATTGCATGATGGTCTACTATTCTCTTAAATAGAAGGCAAATTGGTGAAATCGGTCCCCAAACAATTTACGTTTGGTGACTTGGGTCTCCAATCAATTTTTTTTTCTTTTTGATCCTCAAACAAATTGTGTGTTTGCACCATGGGTCCTTCTGTTCAAAAATCCGCTAGTCAACGGTTAGTCAACAAAATTTTAAAATTTCCACTCAAAACACAAGGGTATTTTTGGTATTTCCTATACTAACTCAACCCAAACCCACCCGCCCACCCGTCTCTACCC
>JAOWBF010047177.1:0-10714 GCA_028566175.1 Vinca major
TCCCCAGTGAAGTGTGTGCCAGGTGATTTGAAACTCATTTTATTTCGCAAACATTTTATTTTGAAGACACGGAGAAATTTCTTAATTCATGAATATTTTTCTTGCAAAACAATTTAAAAATTATTCCTTTTCAAAAATCATTCTCTTTATCTGGAATATTCTTTTTGAATAAATAATTCAGAAATTATTTATTTTCAAAAATCATTTTCTTTATCTGGAACATTCTTTCTTTTCAATTTCAGAAGTATCCGCCGGAATAAAAAGACCATTCCGGGTATCAGATTCAGAAATAAAAGAGTGCATGACAAGTTTTCTGGTGAAATTACGGGTCGTCACAGGGATAATATTGTAATTTCTGGTGAAAATGACAAGGTTTTTAATTTTTTAAAATTGTGTAAAGAGTCTTATATTTAGGAGTAGAGGGAGTATTGTTTTGTAGTTTCATGCTAATTAATTTGATAAAATAATAACTTTAAGTAAAGAAAGAATACAAATAGTAACTTTTATGAGTTTGATTGGTATTAGGGTGTTCATGGTTAGATTTGTTTCGGTGTTACATATTTTTCAAATCAAACTGAAATATTCGGTTTGATATTTTTTAAACCGATCCATTCGGTTTGTATCAGTTTGGTCTAATTATTCGATTTTTGTGAGATACAAAATATATTAACAAAGTAAAAATAAAATAAAATATTCTTTATATAATTTCTTAATTGCTAAAATATAAAGAAATATGTACAAAATATTTTGGAATAGCAGTTAGAAGAAGGGGGTAAAAATGATAAAAATATAAAGAAATATGTACAAAATAAGGGGTCGCCACTAATCGGTAGCTAAATAGCTATCGATTAGAGACAAAACTCATTAATAAAAATAATTAAAAATAAAATAATGATCGGTCGTTATTCGGTCTCAAAATCGGGAACTGAATAGAGGCCGTATGCCTAAACAATGACGTTTTGATTTCTGTATCTATTTGGTCCCTTATTTAAAGAGAGAATAGCAATTGAAATTCAAAACGATGTCGTATTGGTCGGAGAAAAGAGAGATAGAGTTGCGGCACACAATCCTCTACAATACTTCGGATATTGCTCCCTACAACATTTTTAGTTATGATATTATTTTTACTTAGAATTTTTTTCTATATCAAATAAATTTATCTAATTTAGTTGTAAACGTGAGTAATGGCTTTTGTGCACAAGAGAAGAGGGATAGAACTGTTGCTTATAGAATTCTCTTTATCAATTTTCTTATTCAAACATTGATATGCAAATAACCAAGTTAAAGATCAGAATTACACAAGCATTTAAATATCTTTTTAGATCAAAGAGGACCTAATTTTGATAAAAGAACAACAGATTATGCTTTTATTTCCTTATTGTAAACATCATCAACTACTGAAAATCTTCAGCTTCCCCACATGCAATTTATGAATTCATCAAATTCCATGATCAATTTTCTTCCTAATCTGGAAGGATTACTCATCTAATCATCCAAGTAATTACAAATCAAGAACAACAATTAGTACATTTTGCTAACAAAGTTTGACTTAAATAGCCCAATAAGCACTTTGTACTGCAAATAACATATGTTACTCGTACCCTTCATTTATATCTGTTATACCCGTGTCGACACGACACGATATGAGTATGAGTATGAGATACTTATTTTATCTGGTCAACACCGATAGACACTTTATGGGTATGGGATCTTACCGTATCTTGTCAACACTGATTAGACACTTTGTTTTAAATGATCAAGTACTCGACACTTAAATACATACCCATACCCGAATCTGAGTAACATACCAAAAAACTAGTTTGGTGCATCTTGACAATCCTTCCAACCACTACATATGCTCATAAAAAAAAACCCACACATGATTAGTCTCATTCTTAATGAAAATTATGCTTAAGAATTATGCTTAAGCTTGATTCATGATTTGGCAGCGTAAGTAATTTGTTGAAGAAGACCACGAATTTTACCTGGATGATTTGTAAGTAAGTTAGTAAAAGCTATTTGTCATCAGAGCTTCGTCACTTATAAATAATAATTTTTGTCTATTTCTTCTATGTCCTTGGCAAATATTTATTGACATGGAAGAAATGCGAACAAAATTACATTTTAGACATTTGAATTTATATATTCCTAATTAACTTAATATAAATTGAAAAATATAAATAATCTGATTTGTTAAATCAACTAGCGAGTGTTACGTATTACGATTTTATTCGTCCGACAACTTCTTAAATTCTGATTTGACGAGGACCAAAACTTTTGCTACTCGTCAACATTTGATTGGTCCAGATATTTAAATTTTGAGAGGACCAAGTTATAGTAATTGGAAATTAACTTGTAAATTTCCAATATCTACAAATATAACCATAATCACAAAACATGAGCTTAATTATTATACTCTCAACAAGTAATATCAAATATCAAGAGGTAATCATGCTCAAATAATATTTGGTTGACAAATTATTTAGTAACTTTGCATAAAAAAACCAATGTTTGCTTTTTATTTTTGTTTGTTCTAAAAATAAATATATACTTTTTTCTTATTAAACTATCATAACTATCCTCCTATTTTGAGGGATATATGTTCTCCAATATATTTTAGATGATATTGTAACTTATTTATAGTCAATTTTTTTTCTAAGTTTATTCATAGTCAAACTACTCTTATGAATTCTTATTAAAGTTAAACGTGGACACACACATGGATCCTCCGTGACGCTTCCTATGACACTCTCTGTGACATTTCTAATAATAATCACGTTCACAAATAGAATTATCGATTTTACCCCTAAAGTTTATCTAATTTAGTTTAGCTATATGAATGTCATAGAGAGTGTCAAAAGGAATATCACAGAAGATCCGAATCGAACATTACGAGTGTAGTATTATTACAAATGAGATTCAAACCGAGGCCACAAAATAGGGGTTTTTATGGAGAAATTCTCTAGTCACGAATTCTTTTCCCAGATAAATGTTATGTGTTCCCCTAGTTTTTATTGTCAGATTATTTTGTTAAGTTATAAATTTTTTAATAAAAATAATCCATACGTAATAACTTTTTATTAATGAAACATAATGTAATACACGGAATGAGATATAAAATCTTTACCGATTTTTCATTAGTACTTTGAATTGAATCCCAGTCAAGAACAGAAAACTAAAATGAGGATGACAAGATACAATGTCCACCTCAATAATATTAATAGTTGTGTGTTTATGTGGAACAAGAAGTAAACCAAGACACCAACACAAGTTGGCTTAGTTGGTAAGGATTCGGCACGTCCTCACAAGGGTTAAGTGTTCGATTACCGCTGCTTTAATTCGGGATTTGTAAGTTCACACTTTATTATCTGATACTATGTAGCACATCAAACATCAAACATTGAAACACTAGGTATAAAATCGTCTTTCCCGAAATCTTATTCCACCATTAAAAATGTGCCATATATCACTACGGGAGAAATGGCCATCAGTGACAACAAAAGTTGTCATTAAATACCTTAATTTTGTCACTAAAGGTCCGCAGTGACAAAAAAAATTTGTCACAAGGTCGTCATTAAATCACCGTCACTAAAGCTTTGTAGTGACAACTTTCCATCTTGTCATTAAAAGAGACACTTTATTGACAAGAATTTTGTCGTCACTAATGGTTGCAAGTTTCAGTGACAACAAATGTTATCACAATATCAGTTCGATATTGTCACTAATGATCCTAAGTCGTCACTGATTTAGCATCCTTTAGTGACAAGAGTTGTCACTAGAATGCACAAAATGTTGTCATTGATGCTCTTCATTTGCATCAAGAAAATTGAAGAACATCAAGAAAATTGAAGAACATCAAAAAAAATTGAACAATTTTATTAATACAATGTACATTATAACACCAAAAAAAAATTGAAGAACATCAAGAAATATATCTACAAAAATTGAAGAACATCTACAAAATGTATAGATCTCGAATCCAATTTAACATAAAAATATATAAATTTACAAAGGAGATAACAAGATAACTCCAATGCCTCAAAAGATGTTTTCCTTGCCAAACAGGGCCTTTAACTTGTCATCGGCGAGAACAGGGGAAATCGGTGACAACAATTACTAGTACCCACGAGAATCAACACTGTCAAGTAGATGCAGCAGCTGCCTTCTTCCTTGGAGCAGCTTGAGTACCTATAATAAAAAAAAAAATCAAAACTTTAACAATTAATCCTTGGAGCAGCTTGCGTCCAGTACCAGTGCCAAAGCGATTTGAAAGCTTCTGGTGGTGAAAAGCCAGAGAAGGCTGTTCTGCTGCCCAAATCAGAAAGTAGATCAACCGTCCCAACCTTCGCTCATGAGGTTGAGAGCTGATTCATTCTTGCCATCTCGGAATCCAATTTGCTCGTCTTTGGTTTCTCTCGTTAGCTATGTTACCAACTCCCAATCCCATTTCAAGTTCCCGAGATAGCCTTAGCGGTGAAGTTGCAATTTTGTCATTGGTTGGAGATGAGGTAGAAGACATGAAGTCTGAAGCAGCAATGGGTATAGAAATGGAGAGTTGAGTCCTCTCAGAATGCATTTCAATATCAGGCCATGAGCGTTCAGTCCGACTATTAGGCCAGTCATCCATAAACTGGCGAAGACCATGCTGCGATTTGCTTTCGCGATCATTGATATCCTCTGATGTTCCATAGGTACTGCAGTTTATTAATGAAGAGCTTCTGTTCAAAGGATTTAAGAGGGAATCAGAGCAAACTTGTCCGAATTCCCCTCGAGAAGATTCCGCATAAGGATTTTGCTGTTTAGGATTAGGAATGGAATAATCGCTTTCTTTCATGCTTATAGCTGGTGATAGGATGGAAAGTCCAGCAGTATCATGGTATCTCTCACCCAATTTTTCCTTGTCCACTAAGTTCCTGATGGCAAATACACAACGCTGTTACTATTAGTCAAAATTCTCTGTAGTAAATTCTTATTTTCTTGTTATAGATAATAAAAATTCCCCCAAAAATCTGATCACAAGTGTCGTAACAAGCATATATAAATTGGCTCATATGCACGCTGATTCGCGCACATAAATTAAATAACAATCAGATAATTCACAATAACAAAACCTGATTAGCGATGTACACTGTCCTGAAAGATTATTTAGACAGTCTCACTAGAATTAAACATCTTCAAAATGATGACTTTATCAAAAAGGCGAATCTATGGTCCTTAGAAGTCCTCATTTACCTGTCACCTTGAGGAGGTGTAGAAGATTGAGAAGTCGCGATTTTCTGCAGGTTGCTAAGCTGATGATGGGATGAGAGGCCAGGATTGTTTGATGCACCACCTCCAGGAACCACAGCCGCTGATGAAGAGGTCAGTTTAACAGTATTCGTATTGTTGGTGGTTCCTGAGACGGAATGGCCAGATTGACCACCTTCCACAGGCTTTCTTGAACGATGGCGACCCCGATTCATATGCCGTTCACAATATTTGTGATCAGCAATTGCATCTTTTGAACACCGCCATTTCTTGCCATCGGTCCTACGACACCTTCCTGGCTCAGGATCATTGCTATTTGAAAATCCTAGATGGAAACCTCCCCATCCAACTGCAAGATTTATTAAAACCAATGTCACATTCCTCATTACTAAGAAAGCAAAGAAAAATCTCTGTTTACATTAGTAAATTTTCCAAAATCACTATAACAACTAGTGCATACATAAGGCACATATTCAAATTAGTAACTAGAAATTGTAAACAAGTTCATTATAGAAGAAGAAGCACTGCAGCAAACATAAAAATGATTGAACTCTTTTGACTTGATTCAAATGTGTTTCATTAGGTCCCAACTCGGACCAATAAGTCCGAAATTCAACACCTCCTGCCCCGATGGTAAATAATTTAAACCAGGTAAAACTAAACAGACTCCTATAGACATGAACAACGCTCAGTCGACTGGATAGTAAACAACACAGTCTACAAAACTTATTGGTAATACAAATGAGAAAGCCAAAAACTTACAAGAATTGGATCTGAGGGAAGTAAAGGCAGAGAAGCCAGCAGCATCAAGAGCTTTTCGAATTGGGGTAAGAAGATAAGAAGGAATTGGGACATTAGCATTGATGTATTTATAGATCAAGGCTTGATGTTCAAGCTCCATCCATTGAGATGGTGTGAATGGTCCTCTAGCCCCTGATATTAATAATCCTCCATTACCATACCCTGAAAATAAAATCAAGAAACACAAAATAACAATAAGATAAATATGCTTCTAAATTAAGTATAAAATGAAAGGGGGAAAAAAATATTAAAGGCTTATGTCTGTCTACAACATTTATGGGGGCTACAAAATATTCATGAATATCCCCCCATCAAGTATTTCAAGAATTTAAACAGAAACGTGGATCTTTTGCTGATATAATAAGTACCCCATTTCTCCCTTTTCATCTTTTACTTCTTTCGCACCCAAAAAACAGCAAAAAAAGAAGGGAAAAAAACTGTTCTTGGAAGGGGGGAAAAAGAGGTTAAACGTGCATGGAAAACTGTTGAAATTGAAATCCCAGAAGCAGAAATTTTACAAAAGATTGATACTTGATAAGACACAGTAGTATAAGACCTCAAACCTCATTCAAGAATCAGAAACTTATTATCATTACACAGTGGATAACTAAAATTCACTATTATAAACAAGAAAAAAAGATAAGAAGTTTAATGTTACCTGCTGGATTTCTAGTAGTATAAGAAATTGAAGAAGAAGAGGGGTAATTATAACAAGGCAATGTAGTAGTAGTAAAAGTTTGAGAATTTGGAGAGGAAAAGCTAAGCATTTGCTGCCCTTGTTCAGATCTCAGTAAAGAAGTTGTGGGCATTGATTTAGAAGCTGCTGATAAATAATCATCAGAAACAGTCTTGGCAACTTTTAAACCTCTCCAATCATCTTCACAAGCAGTAGTAGTCATCCCAGATCTTTCTTGCTTATTACCACCAGATCCATACCACTTTTCCATGTTGTTGGTCTCAGTAACTGAAATACTACAACCATTGTCCAAACCCACAACCCCAAAATCCATTCAGACAAGGGGGAGAGGGGGAGAAAAATGGGAGTAATTAGTTTAGTTATAAAAGTTCCACAGACAAGGGAAATGGATCATGGTTCAATGTTTGGACAGACACTAGTTTCTTTGTATCTTGAAGAGAGGAACATCTTTATTTATCTTTAAAAGAGCAAGAATGTTATTACTACTAGTTGCAGTGGTGGTGGTGGCTTCTATAATATATGTATAGTCAAGACCTCAAGCAGACCTATAAAGATAGACTAGTAAAAGGAGTAGAATTTACACAAGAATGGCTGGTTTAGGTCCTTTAGAAGTTGATTTGCCAAAAGCATATTAATAGCCAAGCCAAGAAGAGAGAGAGAGAGAGAAAACAACTTGTGACAATGTACTTTCTACTGCTACTACAAATGCTACACACATCATTTAAAATTCAATTCAGAACAAATATTTTTTTCACACATCCACTATTTAAAAAATAAAAAAAGTGAGAACGGTTCATCTTGTTAAGAACATCTAGTCTTCATTAGGGGTGAACAGTTTTTCACATGCGTGAATAAAACTTTCATTATTCACTAGATTCAAAATCTTATATATACGGCTAATATATATATTAAAACATATTTTTTCTCGGGATGCGTTGTTATATAATTATTTATCCAAGCGTAAAAAGGGGAAATATAAACATCCTGCACTCATTTAGATGCTAGTTCATTATAAAATGTTTTTATTGATCGGAAAAGAAAATTTATCTATTATAAAAAATATAAAAATTTATCGATTATAATTTTTTGTATTCATTATAAGTTGTCTAAGTTTATTGTTTTTAATTGAAGAAGGAACATCTTTTTTAACTGTGAAATTAGAAATTAACAAATAAAATTATATTAACATCGTGCTAAAAAATATGTATGAACGCCCTAACAAAGTTTAATATTTTTTTTTAACACGCATATTCATTTTTCATGTCAACAAACAGTTTGGTATAAAGGCGAGATCATAACATGGAGGGGTGGCCATTTCATAATCCGATAATAACAATGTATTTTTTTATGAATAATTACTTAATTATCATTGATAGAACCTAAATTAACATCAGAACTTGGTATAACTCTAGTAGAGCTTGTACCCTGGTCAGAGTCCATCACTCTATTACAATTGTGACCTGCTGAGATGGGGAGATTTTCCGGGGTATATAGCCTATATAATAACAATGTATTTGTTGCCTACTAATCTTGACTATTTTTTTTCATTCACTGTGATTTTGGAAAAATAAATCATAGTAAGGTAATCTTAATCTGTATGGAAAAATAATTTCTATATAGTGGTGGGTTTCCATTTCATATATTTTTTAGGGGGTCCCTTTCATATTTAATTGATATTAAATAACTTTGATTAAGAGGGGTTAATGTAAATTATTTTCCGTTAAAAGTTAGTAGTACTACTACTTTGTTCGGTCTCTTTCTTGCATATTTAATCTTAAGAGGTTTACTTAGCAAAAAAAAAATCTTAAGAGGTCGTTAAACAAAATTAGCATAATTAATTTTACATTTCTGATTCGAGACATAGAATTTGGATTCAATACTCTTTACTCTCTTTTTTTAGTAAATAAAAATTTGAGTGAGTTCGACTTTAATCACCATCACAAATTAGGACAAACTCTAAAAAATATAAGTTACTTACAAGATATTCGCTATACTGATAATAACGTAATTTTATTTTTAAAAGGAAAAATCCAAGGAGGCCAAAGAAGTGGTGGGCTGCATGCAGAAAGATGCACAGTCACGTGATCACATCACATCTATTTACGTCTTCCTTTGTCCTTCTCTGAAGTCTCTCCCAAAAAATCTCCAATTTAACTAATTGAAACCTCCATATATTACTTAGCAAAAAAAAAAAAAACCTCCATATATATACAATTTTTATTTTTCTATTTTTATCAGTAAATTTTTAATTTTATTCTTTATATACATAAATTATTTTTGAATTATTTCTTTTATTCAATTAATATAAAATTTGTGATTTTCAGTCATTTTGAACATGTATTATGTATATGTTTGACAGTCTTAATGATATTTTGTCAATTTAAGTCATTAACACCTAGAATATGTGTATAACATATGATTAAAAGTAATAAAAAACTACAAGTTTCACATTAATTTGACAAAAAATAGTAGTAGTTCAAAAATAATTTATATACAAAAAGAGCTATAAAATAAAAAATGTCTACAAAAATAGAAAAACAAAAATTATTTGTGTATATAGAATTTTTCTCTCTTAACTATTACTAAGAACAATTTTTTTGTGTACGTCCATAATAACTGTTACGTTGTTGGTTAAATGAAAATATCAAATAAATGAGATAAATTATAAATAACAACTGTTTTTCTTCTAAATTATAACGATTAGATAAACCACTAAATTATTTTATATATGCAAGAACAAGTGTTTTTTTGTCATCTTCTCATCAACTAGCAAAAAAATCCTACTTGCTCAATAAGATCTTAAAATTTTGTTGTAAGCTTTTGCTATTAATAGATCTTTGGTCATTGCTGGTCAAAGAATGAAGAGCTGTAACGTGATGATTTTCCAATTTAGAGGAAGCGTGTAGGGGTGGGAATAAATAATCCAAATCACTTTTTCATAAAGGGACTCTAACCTTCTAACTTATCTGGTGAAAATCGATATACACGTATATTTATTTTTGTATAAAATTAATAAAAATTTGTTATATAGTTATTTTTAATTATATATACCCATAATAAATTGTGATTGATTGCGTAAAAAAATATCTACACATACATGTGCAGACGGTTATTTGCTCTAACTTAGCTGGTTTAGTAAAAACGTGATATTATATGTTATGTATCAATTATCCTATATATCCTATAGTTTTCTTATATTATAAAGCTATCAACTTAGTTCATAAAACCAAAGCTTATTGTTTTAATCAAACCTTGACCATTGACCAGGGAAAAAATCCTTGAAAAAATTGAACACTTCATTACGAGGGAAAAACAATAAGATCAATTTATATTTCGTTTAAAAAAATGAATGGCAGGAGTATTGAATAAGAGCAAGGGAGAGTGTAATTATGTAAAACGAGAGAAATTAAAGGGTACAAAAAGAAGAAAAAAAAAAGACAAAGCATAAAAATAAATAAATGAAAACCATGGCACGAGGGATGCTGGTCACGTGCATCCCATGAGGGGAGTTAGTATGGCAAATAATCATCTTAATCTGTATGTGTATCTATTTTTATATTCAATAAATTACAATTTATTATATGTATATATAATTAAAAATAATAATCATAACAAATTTTTATTAATTGGACACAATAATAGGTAAATAGACAAGTACATACAATTTTTACTCGTAATATAGAGCATGATTAGATTGAGTCTTGAACGAGATTTTTAATCTCAGTTGTTAATTTTTAACTCAAATTAAAAAAATTATTATTTAATATTTAAATTTTAAAAATCAGACTCAATCTAAAAAGAGTTCCAAACTTTGAGCTAATGCAATACGATAGGTGCGAAAATCGTCTGTTATCATATATGTTTTCAGACATGTATTTACCCATTAGAATTTTTTATTTTAATTTTTTTCTAATTATATATACATATAATGAATTATGAGTGGTTAAATAGCCACTTTTTTTCCAGTAC
>JAOWBF010047707.1:0-10706 GCA_028566175.1 Vinca major
ATTTGGGATTTCTATGTTTTATCACCTTCTTGAGTATTCTTGTTGAAAATTTGGAAATTTAGGGTGTATTAGTTTTTCAGTTCTAAGTTTCTGGGTTCCTGAATTTGGTTCCAATAACATATGTCTTTTGAATTTTATTTATTTATTTTCTGGGTTCCTGAATTTGGTTCCAATGACTTATGACTTATGTCTTTTGAATTTTATTTATTTATTTTCTAGGTTCATGAATTTGGTTCTTTTATTTATTTATTTATTTTGTATGCATTTATTGTCAAATGCTAGATCTATCTCGTATTCATCCTCGCACATACCCAATTAGTGGGAACTATGTTATTGTTGTATATTTAGGGTTCTAAGTTGAATTAATCACCTTCTGGAGCATTCTTGTTGGAATTGTCTGTATTTTTATTTTTATTTTGATGATTATCTGCTTTGCAACTTTTCCAAGCTTTTTTTACTTTTAACTAGGCCTTTAATCCGTGGTTGGATTATTATCTTATACTTTCTCTTTTCTTGTTAAACCATTTTACTTGGAATATTTCTTCTTCTTGATGAATTTTTTAAGTAGCACTCTTGGCTATCATTGTCAGAATTGTTTTGATTGATGATTATCTTGAGGATCCTTTTCTGGTTCATTCTGACTTTTTTTTGTTGTGTGGTTGTACTGATATTCCTGGTTTAGGTTCTTTTACTAGATTCAACTTATAGAATGCTTTATACTCTGAGGTTTTGACATATTGATTTCTTGTTTTTCAATACATGTCTGAGAATATAGTTTTGCTACGCTGATATAGTGTTTTAGGAGAGAGTAGAGACAAGTTGGAAGCGCGCTAACACACGGAGACCCTGCCTAGTTAATTCTTCCAAGCTTTTTATTACTTGTACCTTATCCTTTAATCTCTGGTTGGTTATGTTATACTTTCTCTTTTCTTGTTAAAGCATTTTACTTGGAATATTTTCTGTTCTTGATGATTTTTTTTAAGTTGCACTCTTGGCTGTCATCTTGAGGATCCTTTTCTGGTTCATTATGTGGTTTTGACATACTGATTTCCTGCTTTTCAATACATGTCTGAGAATATAGTTTGGCTACGTTGATATAGTGTTATAGTAAAGACAAGTTGGACCCCCTTTTTGTAAGCCAACTAGTGGCGGGGATGCCCATGGGGCTTGCTTTGTTAGATCGGTCTGTAATGAATCTAATCCTATTTTGGGACCTTTTGATTAATGCAAATTAGTGGCTGTTTCTACCCAAAAAAAAAAGGTATTTCGTATATAATGAACAAAAACCGTTCCACATAATATCCGGACTGCTTTGCAAGGGACCTATGCCATAGTTCTGTTAGGGTTTTTGGGGTCCTTCATATCCATTTTGAGTAGACTGAAAAGAGTATTTTAAATAAATACTAATAAATTCAAATTTTTATTTTTAAACTGTCATCATCTATTAATTTTTTTACTCAAAAATAAATTTAAATATAATAGATGGTCCAGTGAATCTATAGTTGGAAGTGACCTATCAATCTCCTTCAATAAATTTCTATTTTTTTTGCTAGCTCCTTTCTATTTATAATGTTCTGGTCCTTCCCTAAATATTATATTATTCCATTTTGTGTTTTGAGATTTCCATTCCAAAATAAATTCCAAAGAATTATACTACTTTGTAACTTTTTGACTAATAAATAAATGCCTACACATAATACCAATTTCTTCATCATTTTTTTCTTCTTCCTTGAATTAAAAATGGACATACTTTTCTTCAAAGGTGATGTGGTCGGTTTTCTACCTTCCTTTTTTTTTTTGCAATGCATTTCCCAGAGAGTAGAGGATGATAATTTATTTTTTTTTAAAAAGTAATTCCTAAACCTTTTGAATTAGTCATATACTTTGAATATAATATTATTTTAGCCTTAAAATAAATGTTAAAATAAGTAATACCCCCTCCATTCCCTATTAATTGTCGTTGAGAGATATGTAGGTATCCAAATTAATTGTCGTTTAAGGTTCTTTTGTTAGTTGTCAACAATTCATTCCAATTATACCCTCAACATTTTTTTTCTCTTTATGATGTAGAAGTGAGAGAAAGAGAAAGGGTGGGGATAATATTAGAAGTTTAGGTAAAAATGACAACTTCTTTAATTTTCTCAAATTGTCTAAAGAGTCTTATATTTAAAAAATGGAGGGAGTAATATTTATCAATCTACTAAAAAGTACGTTAAAAGATGTAAAATTGGTTGGTTTCCATTCTCTTCTTTCCAAATTGAAATTCTTGTTGCACTCTCCAAAACACGCCATGCAATATTCATTAATTATAACACGTTCACATCCAAATTATATATTTTCACCCAGTGTTTAGCCTTTGATATTATGTTTTTAAAAGAGACTTGACCAAATCCGAAATTTGAAATCTAAAGTGATATTTCATTAATGCCAATTCTCAAATAGGAGTTGTTTTATCTTGGTTAGCTAACAAAACAAGCATTATTACAAGATTAAGTTCAATAACAGAATAATTGGAGTTCTACCTAAGCCTTGTTAGTTTAGGGGTGCAAAGTGAATAGGAGAAATCAGCATATTTAGTTCCCTAGAAATTTTCGTTTAGCTCGTATAGTTCATAATATTTAATTTTAACCTATTTAGTCCCTTAAGAATTCTCATTTAGCATGTATAGTCTTCAATATTTAATTTCATTATGTAAAGTCCCTTATCTATTTACGGGTTTCCTATAGAGTTTTTACCACTTTTTATGCGGCGGACTTAGGTCGAATGGATTCCTTCAAAGTAAGGCAATAGAATTTGGGGTTTCTGTTTTATAACCATCTTTATACTGATTATAAATTTTATAGATTGAAATTGACCATTATTCCCCCGTTCATTAAGCACGTGAATGACATGAAATTGGGGCTACCCTTATTCCGAAACAGAAAAGGTGTTGAAACTTCTAAATGCACCTCGTAAATAGATAAAGAACTTTACAGGTTGGAATTAAACATCGGGGACTACATGGGCAAAACGAATTTTTTTGGGGAATTAAATATGCTGAAATTAAACATTAAGAACAATACGGGCTAAATAAAAATTTATGGGGAACTAAATAGATTAATTTTCCAAGTGAATAAAGATTAGAGATGTTAATAGAATGGATTAAATTAAAGATCCGACCTGATCCAATCTGGTTTAGGCCAAAGAATATAGATGAACATGGCCTGTGGGTTAAGGCCTCATTACTATAACCAAAGAGTTGTCGATTAAGTTCTTTCCCCTTCAGTTCCTTTCTCTCCCCTCTCTGACGCTTCGGTTGAAACAAAATTTACAGTTCCCAAAGCAAAGCTCTTACGTTAGCTGAATCGAATCACAATTTCTCTTTCGCCTTCTCTCTATATGGCTATGAATGTAGTATATGATGATCATGTCAAAGGTTCCATTCATGCAGTTTCGGACATTTATTTCCCACAAAAAAGTTTTTGTTTTACCAGGAAAGATGATGAGCAGGGGAAATAAGTCCAAGCCTGATAGTGGAAATTATTCTAAAATCAAAACCCAGAATGCTAGTAGTTTTTTTTTACTCTTCATTTGATTCTGCTAATATAAATTTTCTTGATTTGAATTACTGATGAATGATTTAGTGTATAATTCTGTTGACGAAGAGGAATTGGTCTAATGGTAATGACGGTTTAATGACTTAGACCTCATTAGTTCGATCCCTACCTTCTTTTTAAATCCCCTTTTTGTAATCCCCTTTTATTATAATACATAGTTTCCCTCGAAATAAGTCATTTTTTTATAAAAAAAATAATAATTAGTGTTTAATTCTCTTTTTGGATAAGTTAATTTGTCTTATTTCAATTGGAATAAATATATATAAAAAAAAGGATATGTTCTTTCTGTAATTGTCTGCATATTCTGAACAGCACATGAAAAATTCATGGGGTTCTTCTCAAGGAAGAAGCTAGGCATTGGAGGTCAGGGGCGAGAACTAAATTTTATATAATAATAATAATAATAATAATAATAATAATAATTGGGAGTGATGTAATTTTCTTAGTACTATTCTTAACAAAAACAATTAAGGATAAAATTTGAAAATGTTGGGGGCGGGCGTTCCTTGCTTGGTATTGGGTCATGAAAATTCTGCAATTTCAATTTTTATGTCAGTCTTTTTTGCTATTCGGTTTCTATAGTGTAAAGCTTGAACATTTGATATGAACTTGAATATATCAGCTATTGTATTTGTTTTTTTTATTTCAGAAAATGTTCCAATGCTATAGGTTCCTATGGATAGGCAGATTAGCATGGTTGCTAAGGGGAACCATTCCTCTACCAGCGGAGCGCGTAATTCTCCCGGGAAATTGATTAATGGGGTTGATAATCAGCCCAAAAACTTGTTTGATCCTGCAAATGAGGATGAATTCCCTTCACTAGCTAGTGTAAAAAATATGCCTAGTAAGAACAAAAGGCGAACTAGACTTGAATTAGGGACGCATCAAGAGAAAAAATCAGGTCCCGGAGTAGTTAATATGGGTTCACCACAGCCTAATCCTTCATTAAGATCAAATTCTACTAACCGTACAGATAGACCGCGTCTCGCTAGTAATATTCCTGAACAAGGGCAGATCATTAAAGATTCGGGGATCTCCAACAAGTATAAACCGTATGATATCAGTCCCCGCGAGAGCAGCAAGCAAGTTTCGCCATTTCCTACGCATTTTCAGCAGAAGCAGATGCCTTCATTTTCTGATAGATCACATCTTTCTAGTAGTATTCCTGAACAAGGGGATCAGGAGGGCATTAAAATTTCAAGGGCCTCCAAGTATAAACGTGACGATATCATCATCTCCGATAGACCACTTTTTCATGGAACTAGTTCGGAAGGAGGAGTGAAGAATCCAAGGGAGACCGAATTTAAACCTTTTGACATCTGCTTCTCTGATAAGAGGAAGCGAGTTGTTCCGAGACCATCTATTCCAACAAAGGAACAATGCATTCAAATGGATATCACTAACATGGAGAATGGAAAAGTATTAAGGCCAGGAATGGTTCTTTTGAAAAGTTACATTCCCCTTAGTCAACAGGTGGAATTACTTTAGAGTTCAAGCCTTTAAGCGTTTTGGATCCTCTGTAATACTCTAATTATGGAAACTTTCAGTCGTATAATTACGAGTTTTACAAAGGATCCGGGATGCTATGGAAGTATATTTGTACCTCGTTTTGTTGCTCTTATTGTTATCTAATGATCTAATTTGCTGATTTAGGTTGAGATCGTATCGAAATGTCGAGAGCTAGGTCTTGGCTCAGGTGGCTTCTACCAGCCTGGTTACAAAGACGGTGCAAAACTACGACTACATATGATGAGTCTTGGACTCGATTGGGTTCCTCAAACGAGACAATATGGGAGAATCCGCCAACACGACAATTCCATACCACCTGATATTCCTTTTGATTTCAGTAAGTTGGTTGAGAGAGCGATTCTTGATTCTCATATACTGATAAAGCAGACGACTAGAAGAAATGATGTGGAGAAAATTCTTCCTTATATGTCACCAGACATATGCATAGTCAATTTTTACACTGTCAACGGTCGACTTGGTTTCCATCAGGTTTGTTAACTGTTAGCAGTTTCATTTTCCTAATCGAGCCTGGGAAATATCATTCTGAGTCAAAAGCCTTGCACTAGGACTATCTTTAAATAGTGGAAGAATCTATATATATTCCTGATCTTTGAATCATTGTTGGACTCTACATTTATGGTTAATGTCTTGTACTTTATTGTAGATTGATTTTACTACTATTCCGTTCTATAATAGTTATATAGGGATTTATACAGATAAAGAAAATGATTAAAGAGTCGTATTGGGAAATAAAGATCCACATTCCACACTACCCTTCATTAATGACTAGCGTTATTACAAGTGATATCGACAATGTGGCTATTATTATGGTTGCAGGACCGCGATGAGAGCAAGGATAGCCTTCGCAGAGGTTTACCTGTTGTATCTATTTCCATTGGCGATTCTGCAGAGTTTCTATATGGAGACGAGAGAGATATCGACAAAGCTGAAAGCGTTTTGTTGGAGTCAGGTGATGTCCTAATATTTGGCGGAAAATCCAGGCATGTTTTTCATGGTGTGACTTCCATTATTCTGAAAACAGCCCATCCCGCCTTACGGGACCATTCAAGGCTTCATCCTGGACGTCTTAACCTCACTTTCAGACAACACTGATTCAGATCTTTTTCATAATAGAACACAATCTTAGGATTATACATAGGTTTCTTGTTTTCAAGTTATTAATAGTTGTTCAAGTTTCTGTTGGTTTTTAGCTATTTGTGTGGTTCGATATAAGAAATTTGAGATGTTATTCTTGGTAGGGACGGTCTGTTATTACATTCGGTATTCCTTTGTTATATCATTAATGATTTTTTTGATAAATTAATGTTTTTTTAAAAAAAGAAAAAAAAAGTAGGACGGGACAGATGGTTCAACAGTGCGTGGAGGGGCTCATAATTGAGATACCAGTCCAGATTTGCCTCATTGTCATCTCTAACTTCGGCCTCTAAATTAAAGGGTATTTTTAGTTCGGTTTTTCTTCTCCTTCCAATTATTATTATTGTTATTTTCCAAAGACCTTATAGTAAGCCAATAGCTTGGCAATTTAATAGTGAACATATACTCTACTAATCCTAAAATTCAATCATAACGTCAAAAATCAGACCGTTAGTACACAATATAGTATATCAAATACAATTATTGTTGTGTACAAAGTATTTTTAAAAAATAAAAAATAAAAAAACTCCAAACTGTCGAATCTTTCAATGTCGCTTAGAAAACTCGATCTACACCACAAACCGTTGCAATCGTCCGAGTTGCCAACTGTCTATCACACTACTAAAGAAGATGTGAACCTAATCTATATTAGAATTTTTCGATAAAATAATCTTTCCAGCACGAGAAGACTCAACTACTTGGATACTAACACGTACAAACATCCACTATATTTTGTATATTTTCCTACAAGCCATTTTTAGGTTTTCTTGAAGGCTTTAAATAATTGGATTGATTGCACCAATAAGGAAAACCAAAAAGTGGTTAATATACGTTAAAAATGGATTTGGGCTTTAACTCAAGTTCTCAAAAGAAAAGGATTGTACAAGCCTTATATATCGTAAATATGCACGACTGTAAACAATAATGAATCAAACATCAAACTAGGGACTGGAGCTAATTCAATCATTCAAAAAGTACCTAAAAAAGAAAGGATTGTCTAAACTTTATATATTGCAAATATGTATACAAACTAATCGAAGTTGGATCTTTAACAATATACCAAATCCAATATTATAGTGGTATTGTTTTTTTTTTTGGCTGAATATAGTAGTATTGTTTTTCATTACATTATTGGTGGACATTGAGATAATGTCCATTGTTAGAGAAGCATCTTTGGCTATTGGACAATCTACAAAAGACATTATGAACCCATTTTATTTGCAGTTACATCATTCTTTTGAAATTCATCCCACATGAATAACTCTAAAATTCTGATGGTATTCATTATAATTTCAGGATATATTTATTTTAGCATAACAAATTCGGTAATTAAGTAAGTGGTTATCAAGTCCATATATTACACTTTTAAACTCACAGATACAAAACGTGATAATTTTATGTATATCAAATTTTACTTCCTCCGCTTATATTTACTATTTTTATCACAACTATTCAAATAAATATGTCGCAAGTGCCACAATTTATAATGAGGGTATTGATATGTTGGCTACAGTGCGGAATGAGGTTTTTAATAAGTGTCACTTTTATTTCTTCACAAAAAAGATTTGACCAATTGCTGTTGCAGCCCATCGTCTGTGGGAAGGTAGGGGTGAATCCCTAATTGCACTCAAATGTCCTACTTAGACAAGGTAGCAATTAGCAAGGCAAGTAGATTCCTTGCATGGTATATTTTATGAATTTTCTTTCTTTTTTAACCAGTGTTTGACATTGATTTAATTAATTCGATATTTATCAGTTAAAGCAACATAAAGTCACATTACAAATAATTTGAATTATCAATTTTATTCTGAGCGTATATCTTCGAGTTGCAGCAATTGCTCTACCAATTCATCACGTAACATTACAAAGGAATTAAGGTCTAAAACTATCGATCATGAAGTTATCTATATGTAATGTGCAAATATATTTAAGTCGTCAGGTCACTTAATCGGTTTTTAAACAATTAATAATCCATAGGTCAGTGACAGAAATGTTGATAAATACCTAACCAAATTGCAAAACTAGACGCACAATCTATGATTTTAGGTGATAGAAACTTCGTTACGTAACATAATAAAAAAGAAGAGAAGATGATGGAATCCTACTAGGCAAAGTAAGTGAATCATTCGGAATATCAACATCAGTTCTGATAAAGTGGATTAAAATTCTTTTTTTCGTAAAAATAATTAGAGTTCGAATTGCAATCATTATATTTGTATGAAATTCTGATGTTAGTAAGGTATGAAATTATTGATATTAGAAAAAGTCGCTCCTTTTTTAAACATCTACAACACTCTATCTAAATTAGTAGATATGTCAAGTTTTAACGCATATGGTTTAGAAAGAAAGAGTAAATAATTGAACTAGACATTTTTCATTTTTTTCGTATGATTCATAACTTTGTATTCCTCGGTGTTCTTGTCATCATCATCCTTTAGAACAAGTACATCATCATAAACAAGTGATTAAATTATTTGAATTGAGAACATTATCATCCGTTACAAATAGTGACAACTAATTTTTTTTAATGTTGGATTAGTAGTTTCGGACCACACAAAATTGAGTTATGCTTAATTGCTTAAATACAAGGTAGACAAGATGAGATGAGATTATAATACTAAATTTTTTCCATTGTGAGTCTCCATCCTCTCCATTATAATTTTGGTACATGTATTCCAAAATTATTTATCTGATTAATTCGGTTGAAATCTGAGCAATGACACATTAGTCAATCCATATAGAATTTTAGGTGGTAAATTGTCGTTTTTTTGCACAATCAAACTCTTCACTTTTTATTGTAAAGTTTCAGCTCTTATTAATACTAATCAGGGGCAGACCAAGAATTTGTTATTAGAGAACGAAATTTTAACTAAAATTATTCTAAAATGGAATACAATATTTATAAAAAAAAATCTCACAAAAAAAGAAAATTTCTAAAATAAAATTGTCGTTTCTGAAATTTATGTAGTGGCAGCCAACCTTTACAAGACAGCTTTATTGGTGATCAGAGCAAAACCCCTCCAATTTTTTTGTTAAAAATAAATAAATAAATAAACAAACCTCATTGGCATCCTCTCCATTATAATGATAATAATGAAAGTGGTTAAGAAAGTTGGCCAAATACACTCGTCGCTGCTATGCTAATTTCTTTGTTTTTTGTTTTGTTTTTGGAGGAAACACTTGCATTCGTCATTCGTGAATGTTCTCGAGCTGCTGCAGCATATTTGTGGGCCCTATTACATGCATCACACTGCATTATTAAGTTAAATAATCATCTGTACATGAATATATATATATATATATTTATTTACTCAACTATTCACAATTTACCGTATATATAATTAAAAAAAATATCAAATAGGAAAATATAAATAGTTGTATACTTAAATAAAAATGTATACGGCTACAGACAATTTTCACCCTATTATTAACCATCTTAATCATATCTTTCTTATCATACTACCTCAATTCCATAATATAAATAATTTAAAAAATATAGTAAAAATAAGAAATTAAAAAGTAAGATATTTTATTTGTTAAAATATTAATATTAATCTCTTAACAATATAATAATGATAATGATATTTTAATTAACAAAATACTTTATTTAAAAAAACTAAAAAAATACTTTATTTTTTATATTTTTTAAATTTTTGTTACACATTCTAAACGATTTATATTGTAGAATATATGTAATATGTCCTAATAAATTTTTGAACTTAATAAATATTTTAAATATTTGCTTTCTTTCTTCTTAAAGCGAATTAACTTAATACTTTTTTCAATTACCAGACCTCTTAGTGAGTTTAATCATCTATTCTCAGAATATATAGCATTTTTTTTTCCAACCTTTTAGCATATATTTGTAAAATTAACTTTACTCATTATATAATTTTTTTTTAACAAACTTTACTCATTATATATCCATAGCATTATGTTACTCCCTTTACCTATAATATTATGAGTACGTATAAGAGAGATTTAAGAAAGATTTCACATGATAAGGAGAAATAAAATTTTGGTATTGTTAATCATCAATTTCTTTATTTTGTGCCAATGAGAGATTGGTTTAGTAGTTAAGATTGAAGCCTAATGACGTAGATGTCATTGGTTCGAATCTTCTCACCGTTTTTTGAATCTCCTATTTCTTGTAATAGATATGTCCCTCCGAATAAATAAATAAAAAATTCCTTATTTTGTGTGTGGATAATTATATAGATCATGCACAAGGTCCATTGGATTAGGCGTGTGAGAGAATTATTCTCTTTTGACTCCAGATCTTACAAGTACATTATTTAATAAATTGTCTAATACAACAATAAAAGTATCACATGTAAATTAGTCTGATTAATTTAGTCCTTTAATTAACTTTAGTCCAATAATATTGCTCTGTACGAAAAATAATTTTATTAATATATTTGACAATGTATTAGAAGATCAATATTT
>JAOWBF010047813.1:354-10432 GCA_028566175.1 Vinca major
GGATTATGTAATATTGAGGGCGTAAGAGGTAGAGTGAAACCGAAAAAGACGTGGATAGAGGTGATAAAAGTGGATATAAAGCTGCTAGAACTAGATGACAGTTGTGTTTGGGATCAAAGGAAATGGAGAGAATGCATTCATGTGGATAACTGTACGTGATTCTTATGTTGGTTCATTTAATGGTTTGGTTGTTGTTGTTGTTGATGATACATTACAAAATACATGCATATCCATATAATCAATCTCTAAACACACACAAAAAACTCAAATTAAGCAGGCATTATTAAACAAGCTATATAAATCAAAAAAATCCAAAGAAAAAAAAAATCAGAAATTAAAGTTGAAAAAAATCACCCTGGGGAAGGCTTCGACATCATCAAGTCCTTCCAAATTCAATCCAGAAGTAGAAGCAGCAGCATCAGCTTCACTCGACATTTACAGAGTAGTTTGATGATTTCTAGAGAGAGAAACAAAAACTCCAGGAGAGAGAGAGAGAACTTACTTCTCTGAGAAGCCTTTATCAGCTCGCTCTACTGACCAAACTGAAAGGACAGAGGGGATACGGTGTCGTTTTTTAAGGCAAGAATCGGAGAATTGAATCGTGTTCTTCCCTCTTATCTTCATTACCTACCTGGACAGTATTCGTTTACGTGGACGCACTCTTCCTCTCTCTACAAGTATTTCACTTTTTTTTGGTTAACGAGAGTGCGAATGAGTTAATTTTAGACGTGCAAAAAAAAAAAAAATTATTCGTTCAATTAAATTTTTGACTGTTAAAATTAATTTTAAATTAATATTTATTCTAAGTTCATAATACATATTCTATTTTTTACCATACGAATTATCTATTCTAAACTCCATGATACCTGTTGTGGATCTCATAACGTCTATTTTGAAAAATACTTACTCTAAAACATTTTTATATATACAAAAAAAAAATTATTCCACATAAAATGTGAACTACTCAACACTTTCCACTTTTACAGCCACTTAAATATAAAATTCGTTACTTTTTTTTTGTCTGAATGCTCCTATGATGTCGGCGGTCGCTGCAAGATACATTCCTCTATTAAGGCGTATCTTGAATGAATTAAAGGATCTCTAAATCTCTACTTAGCAGAAAAAAAACAAAATTTTCAAAATCTCTATATTAATAATGGGTTAATATGAGACTTTTATTCCGTATGTATTTTTGAGTTGTAAAACTGCTCATATACAATCTTTTTTTTTTGTTGTAATGAACATCATATATATTTTTTTGACTTGCAAATTTAAACCATACCAACACTTTTACAGTGATTTTCGGCCAGATATATGCATAGATCATGAATATTTATTGTATTTCAGATAAAATTACTCAAATGTTAAAACCCTTTTATGCGTGAGAGAACCCCAAATCAATTATAAAACTGCATCTACTATTGAAACTCAACTAAGTTATCTATCCCAATATCACATAAGGCTATTTAAAAAAATTGCTAATGTATACCATGTTGGTTAGACATGAAAGTGTTTCTGTTTTTCCTCTCATATTTAGACACAATAAATGACTAATCAATACCAAATTTTATAACTTTTGATAACCTTTGATGTAATTGCAATTTGGGGTTTCTCTGATGTATGACAGGGAGTTACAATTTTAATTTTTTGGATTTTTTGATCCTTAAAATAAATTTTTAACCTTTATGAAACACATTTACGACCTGTGCACGTGAACATGATCGAAAACCACTACATAATTGGTAACTTGACCTGAATTTACAAGTCAAAAAAATATATAAAATGTTCTATACAAAAAAAAAAAAAAAAGTATATAATCAGCCTTACAACTCAAAAATAAATATAATACCAAAATCCCATATTAATGAAATCTTCCCTCTAAAATTTCACCTTATCATCCTCCATGTGTATCTGAAATATAGTGAGAGAAGATGTGCATCTCAAATTTGTCTTAAACCTGGAATCTGGATCAAATCCAACTTTTTATATCTAGAAAAGAATTAATAAAACTTCCAAAAAATTGCAAATCATACAAGCAAGGAAACATTTTTTGGCAATTTGGAAAGGTTAAGATCATAAGCAAAATACAGCTCGAGTCCGGCTCGTCAATCCTACGGAAAATTTCAAGGTAGAGGCGTCATTGTGGGACTGATCTCACACCTCTCTCACATCAATTGGTACGGGACTTACTTTGCAGGTAAGTCCGTCCCCAACTTATGTGAGAGGTGCGAAGTTAGTCCCACAAGGGCGGCTCCATGCCCAAGTGAGCCCTATCCTACCCATTTTAGTGTAGTTTCTTCTCAGCTTACACATATCTGAATTCTGATCTACCTTAGGAAGAGAGATTTAACAACTATACGATAAAATTTTCTCTTTTTTTTGCTAAATTAATTTTAAAAAAGTGAAAACTTTCTATCACCGTTTGTCCAGCTTTACCAAAGTATAACAAGTGGAAATTTTGTACCACGGCTTCCGCCACCTCTAGAATCCAGAAATGAAAAGACCGCGAACCTGCTCCTCTCCAGTTTTAAATTAGTAAGACACTGCAAAAAGTTCAAGTTCAATACGAACGTTAGGCAAGCTATTGCTGCATAATGCAAATTTAGAAACCGATATCTCATGAGCTTTAGGCCATCATCTAGCAAAGTAAACGAAGGAAGCGATAAAATTATATTTTGGGGGCAGGGGGTGGTGGTTGCTTCTTTTCCATTTGATGGTCAAGTTCGGGGAAGGAAAAAAAAGAGAGAATTATATAATGATCTTGATACGCAATTCATCTTACCGTGTGTTCCATTCTATGTTCTAGACAAAAGGAATAATACAAAATCAAGTCTGTCATAACGAGTATAGGGGCGCGGCAGTTATTTTGACCGATTTTTCAGCAAAATTCGTCAAATCCTTATTCCGCGTGTCATGTCCTAAATTCCAATCATTTTGGAACATAAGGAGTTTAGCAAGCAAACTACATACAAAGCTAGATAGCCACTGCAGCTTAAGAGAGTATGCAATGAGCTGATGCATCAAATACAACAGTCTAAAATCACTTCCTATCCCCAGCCGACGAGGAGGAAAGCAACAAAGAAAACTCTTGGAGAGGTAATATTACTTAGTTTAGCTCCTAATGTTCTAGAATGAGCTACAAGTTAGAATATTATACTTTTTGAAGATGATATTATGTTTAAATATTCTCACCACATTGGAGATTTGCATCAGATATGGGTGAAACTAAGACATGAAAAAGAGTACTAAGGGAAGTTTAATACATTAAACAAACAATGTAATAGAAATCTAATCAAACATTAGCAATCATTCATCAATGATCAAACAGAAATTCACTTATACTTCGATAGCTAAGCCATGAGTCTAAGGAAACCAATCAGACCTAGGTTAAATTGAACAACAGGTAAAACCAGATGAATATAGTTAGAGATCACATTACTTACAGATTCTTCAACGAGGAACGCACTAGCTGTGAGATGCGGTGGTCTGATGTCGAATATCAAACTTATCTACATTATCCAAAGGTGTAACAGTTTCCTTCCTGATCTTCTTCAGATTAGGACTCACCAAGCCCCTATGCTTAAAACCATACAACTTAAGGACTTGATTATCCGCAAAATTGAAAGCCCTCTCCATGTTTTTCAGGCACCTCTCAACGGGATAATCACCGTAGCTTCCACAAGGTTTGCACCCGACAAAATGCGTAACAAACGGCCACCTATCATCGCCAAAACCAGGATGGTACTTCTCAAGCATCTCCTCATACCGATCAACCAGCCCCACCCAGTAACCATGCAAATAATAAGAATTCTCCACAAACACCTTATCCATCCAAACATCCTTCTTCAAAATCAACAAGTATATCAATGCAGACTGATCATCTGCCTCAAATGCCGGCCTACCCTTCAAATTAGCCGTCAAAACCTTCCCAGCTTCATCACGAATTGAACCTTTAGGTCCCATAGGTGCCCAATCATCCAACAAATCCAAAGACCATTGACAATTCCTAAACAAGAAACTCCCCGTATTCAATGCAATCCAAGATTTCTGCTCATACAACAAATCTTGGTACCCATGAATAACCAAATTATGATTACTATACTTGGATAAAGGGATTTCAAAGGTCATATCAGTCAATAAAGCATCACTATCCATCCACCAAATCCATTCCACCTCAGGATGAGACAACATTAACCTCCTAAGCAAAGGCAATTTCGACCAATACCCTGACATTTCCTTCTCCAAATGAGCCATATTATAAACAATCTCAATCCCATGTATCCTACAATAATCAATCTTATTCTTTATAGCTTTCAATAAATAATGATCCCCAATTGCATTATCACATGGATTAGGTGAAGAACCAGTAACAAGCAAAATCCTAGGTTTCCCATTAACAACATTAGGAAATTCAGGATTCTTAGAAAATCATACCTTTCTATCCTCATCCCAATTGCTGATTTTAGGCCCTAAAAGATACGTCACATTCGGATTTATAACAAAACCATCATCTTCCCTACCACCAGCAGCTCCTGGTGGCTCATTCGGGTCATCTTCCGACCGGATCTCAGCAAGGATCCGATTAATATCTTCATCCATTTGTTGCTTCTCCGCCTCAGCTTCCGTTGAAACTAAATTCCCGATCCCAATTGTGCCACGAAGAACCAATATAGTAACGAACCCACATAATATTGTGATCTTTACATTGTTAAATGTCTTGTGGATCTGTCTCCCACGAGGGATCAGTGAGGCAGCTCTTCCCCTTACTCCTCCTCCGCCGTTCGAGGCGGCTGATGTTGGCAGCACCGCCACCCTCTTCTGAGGCGTAAAAGAACCTTCTTGACCCATTTTCTCACTTAAACTCTAAAAACCCACCTCAAATCTTTCAAAATCTTAGAAAAGTTCAAAGTAGAAGTTTAATTCCTACTATAATGGAGTTCGTCAGTGTATGTTTCTGTGTGTGAGAGAGAAAAAGAGTCAAGAGAAGAAGGAGCACCGACTGCGCTAAGAGGGGTAGATTTGAAGTGATCAGTGACGAATATACAGACCCGTCGATTCACTCCTCATTAATTAAAACAAATTCAAGGGATATGTGACTCCGAGTGTCGAGACATTGTTCGAAAATTGCCTTTGCTTGTTGCGATTATTTTGGTTTTTTTTTTAAAAAAAAATTGGGTGGGTTTGATTCCGATTAGGGCAAACCCTAAATATCATAAATTGCGAAACTATTTACAGATCATATACTAATATTGTCCTCATATCGACAGCGAGAATTGAACATTTAATTTGTGTAAGACGTGTCAAATTTTTAACAATTAAGCCAACTTGTATTTGTGATTAATTTGGCTAGTTTAGTTTAACAAGAGAAGGTGAAAACGAAAAACAGTGAGTATAATAGAGACAATCTCCAAGGTTTTTTTGGTCAAGACGAGGACGACAACAGCCTCTGCAGATTATTTAAGCAAAACGAAAGATTTTTAGAGGACATGAACAGTTGTTTTTTTGTTTAAATACCATGAAAAAACACCAGGAAAAACTGTAAATTATTCAAAGAAAAATTACAGGTCTCTATTTTATGGGTTTTTAACGTTGGATTTTCCAAGAACTAGAAAGATAATTTTAAAAAGGTGAAAATGGATGCTAAGGTTTGAATGAGAAAGGAAGCAGAAGGTAAAGGGGAGAAGTGAATTCATAGCTTTCACCTTCGTTCCGACATAAATAATTGAGAAGTTAAATCAAAGTAACACAACAGTTCATAAAATAAAGGATTTTAATTTGACGTTCATAAAAAATTAAAAACGGTTAAAACTTTCACACGACTACTAAAAATTAATCATGCATATCCAGTGGCGGAGCCAAGAAATTTTGTTTGGGGGACACAATTAACATTGACAAAATAAATTTATAAAAGCATATAAATATTGGCGGAGCCAAAAAATTTTTTTTTTTATGAAATCTTATATTATACAAATTTTGTTCACCATTTTCACTCTACTAATCAGTGCTTCATAAAACTCCAAGTCCTCTGGCTTAAAAAAAATGGCAAAGCTACAAAGTTTTCATTATTATTAACGTGCACGGCACATCAAAGAGAAGGACTCTCGAGAAAAAAATAAATATTTACTATGGACTCTCAAGAAGGATTATAAGACTATAACTTGCAGACTTTTTTTTTTGGATAAAATCTTATATTATAATCTATTAGTAATTATGAACTTTTTGATTAAAATCTTATAAATATTATAGTTTATTATAGTCAAAATGTTCACGGGACAAAGTGTTACAAAAACAAAATTATAATTATAATTTTTTTTTTTTTTGGGGAAAAAGTTGGGGGCACTTGCCCCCAGGCCCCTGAGTAGCTCCGCCAGTGACAATATACCAACTTATATATAAAAACTGCAAAAAGATGTTGGGAATGAATTTGATAAAATATTCCAAACTACCTATAAAATTTAATAAATTAATATTTTTAAAATTTTTGAATGACATAGAGAGGAGGTAACTATCCCACCATCCCTTGTAGGGACGAAGCCAATAATTAGACGTTGTGGGGGTGAAACTATAACAATATATCGAATTATGTATAAAAATAGTAAAAAAAAATATTTGGGGGGCGAAACTGATAAAATATTTCGAATTATATATAAAATTTACTATATCTAATAGTATTTTTAAAATTTTTGGGGGGTGACTGTCCCCTCCCGCCCCCTTCTGTCTTCGTCCCTGACTCGAACTCTTGGAATTTAAAACTTACATTAACAAAATGATATTTTTATCACTTTTTGGTATGATTGAGGAGAAAAACACAAAATAATCTCTGGTCAAAATTACATCTTAGAAAGGGAGAAATAAAATCAAACAAAGCAATGATCACTTCCCTATAAATCAGACATTTGGACCCTCTAATATTTTTAAAAAATTTAGAGGATATGTTATAGAAGATGTTTTAGCAGCAACCCCATATCTACATTCCCAGTATACACTCAAAAAAAGCTTAAATGAAAAGTATAATAATATAACTCAGTAAATCCCTAATAATTTGAATATGGACAAGAGATGTATAGGAGACAAACCTATCATTTGACAATAAATATAATAGTATAATACTTGAAAACTGACATAATAATACTTGAGAATAAATATACAAAGTGATTACTTACAAAATACCACAATAGTAATAGTATACTATCAATTTTGTTTATGAAATTACCCTCAAAATAAAGTTATAAGAGAAGACAGACTTAGAAAATATTTTGATTTATATGCACATTATTATATTTTTATATTGAGGGAGTATAGAGTTGTCATTAAAGTCAAAAGGTTAGAATGAGAACATCCCAACATGCTCCCCTTCACGAGGAGATACTTCTGATATGAATCAGGTTCATTGAATCATGTGGTTCATAACTGATTATATCACTATAAAATAAGGAGAAAGATAACTTTGTTATGACGTGACTAATTTTAAATCACAAAATTCAAAAAAAAATTCATGAGTTGGATTTTTTATACAAAGATGAAAAGAGTGAAAAGGGAGGGCTCTTAAATCGATGCCATGTCGAGTAGTTCTATCATCCATCCACTTTTGAGGGGGACTATAAGTGTGAACATGATTGGTTTTGGCAATGAATTCTTGGGAGATAACAAGCAATTGAATCATCAATGTCATCTACGTGGGCTCAACATCTGGGCCACGAGTATCTGGCCCAACCCAGCAGCTCGGCCCACCATGACAGAATGCTCAGCAACCTCGGCCCAGGCAACAAATGACCATATGCCCAGGGAGCTCAAGTGGAGAATCCAATGAGAAACGAGAACCGGGGACAGTGGAGTCAAGCCCGGAACAAGTTGTTCCGGAATTGAACATGAGCTGACATGATACCGGGCCTAGACAGAGGGGGCTTTTTGTCAGTAACTCACAAGTTAATATGTTAAAGCTATTAGTCTGGATATAAGACGAGCCGGACACTCGGATTTCCACAGTCACATGATGGAACTAATCAACACTCACCGTCTTATTGTTTTGGCATTACTGGAAACAAAAATTAGTGGATCAAGAGCTTAATAAATTTGCGCCCGCTTGCCAATTACACATTCAGAGCGTGCTGAATTTGAGGGACTACGCGGGGCGTATGAATGCTATGAAATGATACTGAAGTGGAATTAACTTTTGTCACGAAAAATATCCATGCCATTCACATGGTCGCTAAGGTCCGTGATAACCTTAATCTATGGCTACTTTCTGCAATTTATGCAAGCACTGATTTTGGTACTAGATTACTTTTTTGGAATCATTTGCGTGCTTTATCTACTTGTCATGATATTCCTTGGATGCTTATGGGTGATTTCAATGAGGTCTTGTGTCAATATGAAAATTTTGGGGGCTTCAACCTTCCCAAAATCGTGTTACTAATCTTAAAAGCATGATGGATGATTGTAAACTCTTAGACTTGGGGCATGAGGGTTCACGCTTCACCTGGACCAACAAACATTATACCGGTGAGTTAATCTTCCAACAGAGTGATAGGGCTATCTCAAATTTTGCTTGGCGCAATTTATTCCAGAACGCTACTGTGTTTAATTTAGTTAGGACCGGATCGGATCATTCCCCACTTCTTATCCAACTAGAGCACTTTAATACCATCCATTTGATTAAGTCTTTCCGATTTGAACCTTTCTTGTTAACCCACCATGAGCTAAACTATATTGTTCAAGACGCCTGATTAGGAAGGGACGATAATTTTTTCCTGGGAGTCATTAAGTTTAAAGAAAGCGTCTCTGAATGGAATTTGAAAACTTTCGGCAATACTTTAAAAAAAAAAATCCTGGCTCGTATCAAAGGTACTTAACTGGCTTTAGAACGTCGCCCTTCCCCATTTCTTATTAATCTTGAGCGCGAACTCCTTTCTAAACTGGACTTCATCTATCATGAGGAAAAACACTTATGGGCAATCAAATCCATGATGGATTGGCTTATGTGGGATGACTTGAATATTAGTTTTTTAAAAGTTGTTACAATTCATACGAGAAAATGCAACAAGATTCTGTCCCTAAGAGATTTTACTTGTACTTGGGAATTCAACATCACCAGAGTGAAAAAAATGATTGTTAATCATTTTCATAAACTCTACACTACGTCTCGTTAATCCGAGGCCTTTTCCTTTCACATTGCGGGATCATGGCAGTAATGATTTATTGTCACTTGCTGTTCAGCCAGAGGTTAGTGAAATTAAAAAGGCGATGTGGGCCTTCAAGCCTCACAAAAGTCCTGGTCCGGATGGTCTTCATCCTATCTTCTTCCAACACTTCTGGAGCATCATTGTCAATCATATTGCTAATTTTATAAAGGGATTTTTCGACGGCATTAATTTATTTGATGATGTCAATGCGACTTTCATTTGCCTCATTCCCAAAGTCAATAATCCGAAATCTGTTATCCAGTTACGCCCTATTAGTCTTTGCAATTCCATTTATAAACTTATCTAAAAAAAATATTGGTCAACAGGATTCGACCGTTCCCCAGCTCCATTATTTCTCCTAATCAAGGCAGTTTCATCCCGGGTAGAAGGTATGCTATAACGTTATAATTGTCTAGGAAGCGATTTCACGATTAAGAAAACTTTATCTAAGCATGGTGCAATTCCTGTCAAGATTGATCTAGAGAAGGCTTTTGATTGATCTGAATGGGATTTTATCAAATAATCTTTTCAATTATTCAAATTTCCAAATAAGCTGATCATGAAATTGGTCTCCACCTCTAAGATAATAATTTTATTCAATTGTGAACCAACTAAATGGTTCAATCCTTCCAGAGTTATCAGACAAGCGATCCTCTATCACCATACTTATTTGTCATCTGCATGGAGTACTTTTCCATCAGTATTGAGAAGTCTGTTACTCTCAACAAATGGAAACTGATCAGGATCGGTAAACAAGGACCCCCTATTTCGCATTCCTTATTAGCCGATGATGTCATCCTTTTCAGCATGGCCGACGATAACTCTGTTCACGGGATGAAAAGAATTTTGAATGAATTCGGCACAAGATCAGGTCAGAAGATTAATCTCAACAAATC
>JAOWBF010047919.1:0-18542 GCA_028566175.1 Vinca major
GACGATGCGGACGAGGTCGACGCGGGCGAATTGAACGCGGGCGAGGGCGCCGCGGGAAACATTGACAGGAACGGGGGCGTTGCAGGCGACCTGGGCGTGGAAGAAGTGTACGTCGGCCAGGGCGGAGTGCGAATGTAGCGGCGGGCTCTTGGTGCAATCAACAGAGATGCGCTGTCTACCATGTCAGTCGCGGCACTGCCGCTGGAACTGTAGGGGAACTGGGACTTACTCTTGGAGGCGCGGCTTTGGAAGGGGTTGTGCTTCCGCAGGAATGCGCGAAGTCTGCTCATCAGCTTCTTGTCCTGCTGGTCTACAGCGAGCTCAGCGGCCATGACGGCGTCGGCTTGTTGATCCCAGCTTGCGAGGATGCCGCTGACGTTGGCCATTGTGATCTTGGGCGACGGGGAAGCCATTTCTAGTTGCAAAGGCGAAGCGAAGAGATTTGCTGGTGATGGTGCTGGAGCTGGAGCTGGAGCTGATGCTGACGCTGATGCTGCTGACGCTACCGGACTGTGTGGAGAGCTCATGGAGTGTCGAAACGAGTGTTTTTGAATGGGAGCGTGGATGGGAACAATGCTATTGTGGGCGTTGAACAATGTCTGGCGTTGTGTTGCGGAGTTGTTCTGTTGACACTTTGCTTTGTTCGCCTTCAACGCAGGGAACGGAGCATGAAATTTTAGGCAACGGGCAGAGTTCTGCGTAGGTGACTGCAGCAAACAATTACTGCTGCCGTTATAAGCGTGTAACTCTACTATGTGTCTCTGAATGCAGAATGCCGGGGGTTGCTGAATCTTGTCATTGTCTAAAACCCAGCAGCGGCAAGGAGGACCGGACTCCGCAAAGCGACGAGCGCATTTTGGACAAGGCTTGAGGATTTTGACAATGCTGTTGGGGTACCTGGCTACCTCCAGAATCTACCAATCTGCTCTATTGCCAATAGATGACTTCGTGAACGTGCTACTGGAATATCGTGTTGGTAAACTCTGGAAGCTTTTAGAATCTCACGGGATGAACAAGACAGAATTACAGACATAGAGCTGGAGTTCCAGTCACTGAAGCAATATTTGGTTGGCTCAGAGTCATGTTCCTGGTGAAAATGAAGCTTTCACTGGTGATAGCCTCCGCCTGTCGACTCTCCGACTACCGAAATTTTCAATCGCCATGATGAGTAGAGTCCTGGCGCAAAGTAATAGCAAATACCCCATATGCATGCAGAAAGCAACGCATATCTCTCCTGCCATTCCCTCAGTCCCACTTGCAAATCTCCAGCTTCGTGGAGGCATGTTCCTCGCCTTCCAGCGCCGAGACGTACTTGTCAGCGCTCTCGATGTCTTTGGTGTCCTGGTCCACTTCGGATTTGTCTTCCTTGTCATCCTTCTCCTGGACACGAGTGGAACCGGTAGCAGGCTGAGTGCGCGGAGTGTGGCGGCGGCCACGAATCTCCTCCTCCTCGAAGTCGTCACTGTAGATGTCGCTTGGGACGCTGGAAGAGGGACCGGTCGGATTGTAGGACAACTCCGGTGGCATGGTGCACTCCCAGCGGACGCACTGCTCGCCGTCAGTTCAAAGGTGAGGCACAAGAATTTCCAGATCATACCGGGAGTCCATCGTCAGCAATCAGCCAGTACGGACGCGTCCAAATGGCTTCGTCGTCGGTCATAGCGATGCGCTTGTCGAACTGAAATCCGGCGTCAGCAAATTCAGAAAGCAGACAAGCAAGCCGACTTACGACTATGGTCCAGATCGGGTGGGCTCTGTGAGGGGCGGGCGGGTGAAGCGTCTCGTCCAAGTTGCAAGGGTCCCAGAAGCCTTGCTCGACGGCGGCGTGGGTGAGTTCACCGATGGCTGACAGCACCCATGGGTCATGGTCAGCCACGCTGGCGTAGGTTTGCAAGATGGAGGGCCTGGCGACGCCACCGACCTGCTGGATGTCGATACTGCTCATGATGATGGTTTTCGTAAGTGGGACGATGAACGTGGAGGCGGTGTTTGTTGTTGGTTTGTTGTGAGTGTGGTGGAAAGTCGCGGGCGAGTTTTGAAGCGGCGTGTCTGCCCTGGTAGCTGGCCGACAGTTCAAAGTACCCGTAGAGCGCTGGAGCTTGGTCAAGTGAAGACGTTGGAGGGAACGGCGTGCAATCCGCAGAAACAATGGGACAGCTGCACTGGTTCGCGACTCTGCTTTGCAATTTCACTTTCTGCCAACGGCACGTTCAAGCGGATTCGGGATTTGGCTTTGCTCAAACACACGTAATCGGAATACAAAGCGCAGATGCTCTATGATCTGGTGGTACGTTTGACTCAGCCCTTTGGGACTACTGCGCAGAGACTCGCACTCGCGACACCGAATTCTCTCCTTTCCCTCGCCGCTTCTGAGATTCGCGCACGGCGGGTAAGACAGGCGGCTACGGCTACGATCAGTGAGAATCAAACTGCCCAAGAAGCTTTTTTGACAGCCTCTGCTTTGTGATCGCCTTGTTTGCCTGTTGACTTGAGACAAATCTGCCCCTCAGTAGCAAGCTTCTTTGTCAACTGAAAAGGCGAGGAAGTCCCCGCTTATGCGATGATCTGAACTCCCATCGTATATATCCTCACCCATGCTTCTTCTGGGTCCTACTATCCTGCCCACAGCGAGCCCCAAGACCGCCTCTTGCCCAATGAAATAACACTTCCGCCTGTGTCTTCGGCAAAGGCGACACCTTCACATGGCAGAGGCCCGTGCTTTGTGAATGGCGGTAGTTCACATTGCATTTAGCGAAGTGAAGCAGCATACCTTTGGATGCGGATACCTCTACAAAACCCCGACGCCATCCTCCTCCAAACCACTACCGCTTCATCTTCCTCGGCACACCATCGACCAATTCATCATCGACAAAATACTCCTCGGCTCCAACGCCGCCACGTTTTCCCGGCAAACTGTATGTTGCATGATTCCTTTCAGCAGTTCACAGGCACTGACATCAAGCAATAGTTTTCCACCCTTCAACACCTAAATTTCCCCTTCACCTTCACCGAAATCATGGGTTTCATCAAGTCTGTCTCCCGCTGGTTCCGCATGAGGAGGATCGCTGCGCGCGTCGACCGCGAGCGCTACGCCAAGATGCGCAATGGAACCTACGACTTCTCCCTTGAGGGCACTCCAAAGTCCAGCGCCAGCAAGATCGTTGTCGCTCCTCCGGTCCGCAAGCTGGAGCTTGTCGACAGCAGCCTCTCGTCCTTGAGCTCCGATGACGCCAATCTCTTCCCTGGCTTCACGTACACCGACCAAGACAGCAACGACAGCAATTCTTGCCTCTGGGATGCCGCCGCTATCGACCAGGACATCGAAGAGAATGTTGACAGCCAGCTCCCGAGCCCGACCAGCACCGTCCGCTCCCAGGAGCTCGAGGAATGCTTGAACCAGCTGCCGCCTTTGAAGGCATACCGCTTCCTGGGCCTCTACGATCCGGAGCCCAGTCGCGTCTACGTCCCCCCTGTCGTTGCCGACCGCCCTCCGTCTCTGGAGTCTCTGCCTCCGCTGTCGCCTCTTGCGCTCAGCTTCGACGACGAGACCACCGCCCCGTCCACCCAGCCTGGTCAGCCCGACGAGAATGAAGAACAGCCCACGAGCCCCGTTACGCGCTTGTGTATCACCTACACCGTCTCCGTTGAAGTCACCTCCGAACTCGAGAGCGAAAATCACAGCCTTCCCAACGGCGTCATGTACGTCTCCTCTTTCGCGTCTGCTGAGCATGGCCCAGCCATCGTCATTTCGCCTGCCACGGAGAGCGACATCGAGTCTCGTCGTCTTTCGGGTTCTGTTTCGAGCGAAGAAGAGACGGAACAGGAGGAGCTCAACCCCGATGTTGCCCACCTTTTTTACAGTACATCAACTCCACAACTCAGCAGCAAGAAATCGCATTAGCATTCTCGATTCCGGAATTTTTCTCAGTGGCTGCAAACATGGAGTTGTAAAATTGGCACTCGGGGTTTGGGGCGGTTTTCGGCACTGGGAACGAACCAACACGTAGATACGTTTGCTTTAGTCACTCTTTTTGAACTTTGCGACATCGGACATGGGAATAGGAACAAGATCTGGGCTTGGATGAGGGCATGGAAGGTTTCGGAAGATCCAGCGATCAAGAGTATGGCAGCAGGTTGATTGAACATTGCACGATTTAAGTTCAATGGGATAGAAGCTGCAGAGCCAGCAGGACATCACTCTGGTCAAGAGATCGGAGAAGCATATACAGGGCTTCAACGAAGAATATTTGATCAGTGTGGTGTACCAAATGCAGTGACTTTGCTGAAGTGAGTGACGCGAGTGATGGTCCGAGCAGCAGCGCCCGCTGATTACCGCCCGCAAAAACATTCCATTTCCGCTAGCCGATTCATCTCGTGCTCAGAATTTGTTCATCTTCTCACAGTTTTGAAGGTGCTCCAGCCGGAGGAGTGCTTAATCAAGCTGCGCTCGTCAATCAATTTGGTGTTTGTTGTGCCTTCGCTTCGCTGCGCTCAAAACTGCCCCCATCCACACGCGCCGTGAGCCTTCTGGCTGCTTGTCAACAAACATCCCATCAACGCTGTTCAAAGCAGCACAAAGACTGTTTCGCTGGTCGTCGCCAGGTTGGCAGTACTTCTCCCAGAGCCTTCCAGCAATTTCATCGCTGACACAAACAAACAGCCTCACCCTCGCGATGGAGCCGAACCTAGCACTCTTGCTCGTCCTCGCCATCATGGGCATCCTGGCGGTGGTGTCAACCTTCATGTGGAAGTGGCTTGCTAGGACCCGCATGAACCGGTATCGCGAACGCGTCGAGCTTCGCCGGGCAGCTCGCGCTGCGGCTCACGCCACCGCCCGCGTTATCATGTCCGTTCCAGGCAGTACTCAGAAGGTCTGGTTTTCTCGCGACATCATTTGGGTCGAATTATTGAGCTGACAATTCTGCAGTCTGCCTCCAACGCGACCCACCCGTCACCTCTCCGCGGACGCGTGCGCCGCCAGCACCGATCGGGCGAGCCCTCGAAAGCCAGCGCCACAAATGCTCCTACTGTCGCCTCCACTGCTCCAGTCGTCCCGGCTCCACGTACATCCAGCCAATCGCCCCCCAAACGTGGCCATCGCGCTTCTGGCTCGCCGAAGAAGAATGGAAGCGGGGAAGGCGTAACAGTCGAGATCGGTCAGATGGAGGACTTCCTCCGGCCCGCCGGCCTGAAGTGGAACAAGGCAGCTCCAGCCAAGGCGTCACCCACCAAGGCTTCGGCAACGAAAGATTCTACGGCGAAAGAGGCACCTGTCAAGTCCTCTACGCCCAAGGCCGCCGCGTCCAAGGAGCCTGCGGCAAAGGAGTCTACGCCAAAGGAGTCTCCCGTCAAGATATCTACCACGAAGGAGTCACCAACCAAGACGTCTACGATCAAGGAAACTCCGATCAAGGCGTCGTCTCCCACCAAAGACTCTGCAAAGAAGCCCGCTCCGCTCAAGTTGTCTCCGAAAAAGGCGTCTACGACCGCAAGCCAGACCAAGACCTCTCCGACCAAGGCGTCCGCCACCAAGGAACCTCCCGCCAACGCGTCCCCCGCCAACGCGTCTCCCACCAAGACGTCTCCCGTCAAAGCTTCTGCGGCAAAGGAGCCTGCGGCCAAGGCTTCTCCCACCAAGGAATCGCCCGTCAAGTCCTGCATGGCAAAGCAGGCATCGGCCAACGCTTCTCCAACCAAAGCGTCTTCGTCCAAGCAGGCCCTCGTCAAGGCGACTCCACCGCCCAAGTCGCCTGGAAAACAGGTCAGCTTTGCCGACAAGCACAAGGCAAGCCCTGCTCCCGCCAGTCCGACCAAGTCGAAGCAGTCCTCCGGTAGTGGTGGTTTGCTCAACTTTGGAGGATTCGACATGTTCGGCGGCGATGAGTATGTTCAGAAGCAGTAGGCTGTTGGAAGGCGACATTCTTTTGCCTCGTGGGACGCAATGAAGCAACAAGATTCAGAACGAGGTTTTCAAGAGGAGGGATGCCTGCTGAAAGAAGTTGTCGTGCTGGGTGGCATGTTGGGGGTCTTCTAGGGGTTCACATGTCTAGTCGATCAGTCTGGTTCCCGACACAACTAATGATCATTTGCCATACCAGCTTTCTCAAATCGTGATTGTGACCGAAATACCGCGTTCACATTTGTCTTTCCGTTGTTGTGAACCGGTTGAGGAGTGTTGAGCCTTTAGTCGATGGCTGCTCCAGTGCCGTCAACTGTGCCCCCAGAAGCCCTGCATAACTCCAGGTGTTTCTGGTCGTCGAGAATGCCGCGCTGCTGTCAAATCCTGATAGGTAATCCGGGCCAACAATGTCACTTCCCAACAAGCGACGCTTCCTTGTACAGTTGAATAAGACGGTGCTCCGCAAAAAGCTTCGAAACAATCGACTTGAACATGTGAAACTAACACTGCTTGTGTTAAAATGCCAAAAGAAATCAGGCAGTGCTTGGGAGCACCGCAAGCTGTTTTGTCAGGCAAGGCGGAGAGAAGTAATATTCCGCCCCTTTTAACACCCAAAATGCTGTCGAGACGATTCACCGCCTTGTATGTAGTGTTCAACAGCTGTGCGAGTGTTAAAATGGCCCCTAGACCACCACCGGTAGCATTGCGTCATTGAGCGCCAACAAATGTCGTCGCTTGTGGATTTTGACCGCACGGTATGGTGCCGACTTTTCGGCCAACGTGGTCTGTGCGTTTGTTTGGTCGGTCAAAACCCCAACCCTCCGCCCGCCAACCTCAAAACCTCAACCTCCCTCATCGACTTCGATATATGCACCTACTGCAGTCCTACTTCCCGAATCTCCAGTCTGAGGGCGATCTCTCGACGTATATACGCCTCCACCCACCAGGTAAGCTCACGCTCCAAGTAAGAACGACTGTCAATTGATCAGAAATCACCAGAAATGGCCACCATCGACTCCGTTTCCACTCGCGTTCTCGAAGCCACGACGCCCCCCCTTGGTAAGCTCCCTGTCAACAAACACCGCCCGTCCTCTAACTTGAACTGGCAGACAATGCGGTCAATCAGGCCTCCATCCCCGACCCTGTTCTCGGGGGCTCCAATCTCAAAGCCGGTAAGCATTCTCCCACTGAGACAGCGAGTTACATCTAAGACGAGCAGGTGACGCGACCGGCGAGAACTCTGGTAACGGTGCAATTGGCGCCGCCAAGTCGGAAGAAGGTGAGCTCCCCGCTGAAACGTCAGCCTCTGCCATCATCTAACAGAAGCTGGCAGTCTCCCAGGTCGACAAGCACAAATACCGCGACGAAGTCCTCGGAACCAGCGAGATTTGCAAGCTCATCGCCATGGAGGTGGCCTTGGACTCCA
Source organism: Vinca major (assembly GCA_028566175.1). Taxonomy (NCBI): domain Eukaryota; kingdom Viridiplantae; phylum Streptophyta; class Magnoliopsida; order Gentianales; family Apocynaceae; genus Vinca; species Vinca major. The sequence continues at coordinate 7,326 of JAOWBF010047919.1, forward strand.
CCCCATTCACGCGCCATGTGGACGTCATGAATCTCCGCCTAACCAGCAAGTTGTGGGATCAGACCATTATGGTCACGTTTCCAGACATCAAGCAGTGCCTCTTCCAATTCCCAGTCTCAACTCAGGGCCTCCCCGTCTACGCAAGGCCTGAGAGCCCCGCTGTTCCACTCCCCAGGGGCAATCTCTTGCTGTCCGACCATTACCGAACCAAGGCTGGACTCTACTTGGCGATCAAGGCAGCTGACGTTCATTTCAACCCCGTCTTCCAGCATATCCTCTTTCGCTTCCACAGCCCTCTTCCAGGTGCATATCCCCGGGTCCATGACATGGTGAAGATCAAGCTGGGTGACAAAAAGCCCTTTACTTCCTTCTGGTTCTGGGTCACCAACCAGTCCGTGCGCCACGACCTCGATGATCCTTACAGCAAGACCGTCGAGATCAACGTCAAGAGCAACCGCCAGAACAAGTTCGGTCGCGTCATCTGCGACCAGTTCATCTCCCAGCCTCCTATTCGGGAGATCAAGGTCACCTTCCTGTGTGAGAGTCCTCTTTTTGAAGGATACAGGTGGATCGTGAAGGTGGCGGACCCCACTGGCGTGAGGGTCTGGCACATTCTCCAAGCCCTTCTCGACGCCTTCGACCCTGAAGGCAATCCCAGTGACCTTCGTGACCTCTATCAACACACTTTCGGCGAAGTCAACACGGACAACGACTTGGGAGACCTGCCGCCTCTTCCCGACGACTCTGATGAAGACCTCCACGAGCCTGCGGGCGACAGCTCAGAGTTGTGCTGATCATCTCGACGTTGCCAAAGGGCCTTTCCTCTTCCACATTCCTCATTTCGGCGTTCGGGATCAAGATACCTTCACCTTTCTTGCCCTCCTTGGCCTTGCAAAGTTCGACGAATACGGCGACGGCGGTGGAGATTGGGGGAACCTCCGCGGTTGCTTTTAGCCAGGGTTGCACTTTTTTTCCTTCTCATGTGCGTAAGTAGCATTGGAATTCCAACTCCGCATCTTGCCACAAGATGTCCCATCCTCGGAGTTCTGTTCCTTTGCCCTTTGGGGTTTTGCGGTAACTAAAACTTTCAATGGATCACTCTTCTCTCACAATTGCTTGGTGATTCTGGCATGCGCGCTCTGTGACATGATGGGAAGAACGATCACCCAAACCGCCATCAAGTGTCGGGCTTCGCGGCTGGAAACACTTCGAGCATTAAAGCCTCCGCCCCTCCCCCAACTTGATACTTAATTGCATCAGCAGCGCCGACACGCTCCCCAGATTCTCTCACCACATTAGCCCCTTGGCTGGCTGTCTTTCACACAGCGCAGACTTCCTGGCCCTCATCTGCACCAAGCCCCATATTGCGTGCGCAATGTGCAGAGTGTTCCATGTAAAGCGTCACAAATCCAAGCCATGACAGCTTCGAATCGCGTTCAGGCCATTGCGGAAGATCTCAGGAAGATGGACGTGCATACGGGATTTTGAGCGCATTTTCAGCGGACACCACTCCTGCCACACACTTGGTTTCAGCCGCCTTCTCGACTGCGCGGCTGCGAATAGGGATTTTTATTTGCTTTCAAGTTGTTCCACCGCACGCCACCGAGAATGTGGGCAAAGAACAGCACGGTGGGTCGCGGGTGGACAGACTCGGGGCGTGAAAGATGCTCCGGAGGGCTGTTGTATCGACATCTGCTCAAAAGACTTGGGTTTCCTTGGTCGTATTGGTACTCGTGCCAGCAGTGAGCAACAAAGAAGCCACGAACAAACAGTCGTTTGTGTCCGCCTTTCCCGCCATCGACAGCACAAACGCGCGCCAGCGCAACAAAGAAAACAACATCCCAAAACGCACCCCAATAGCCAGACTTCTCCCTTCACCATCCGCTCGCTCAGGAAGAAGCCAGTCCTTGGCACTATTGACATCTGTAGACCCTCAACATCGCTCCAAACTATAAAGCCCACCGCGCCGTCGACAACACACGCCTTCTTCTCCATCCGCACACGCACACGCACACTCTCTCTATCTAAACCAACACCCACACTCGCTTTCAGCAAACCAGCAACTCACAATGGGCCGCAAGTGGAACCCCATGAAGAACGACAACACCAAGTACTGCACCATCATGTAAGCCGCCCTCGCGGGACGCATTCGACGCGTGCGGCGACTCCGACGCGTTCTGACCACCAAATGCACACAACGGCGGCCTAGAACGCGGACAAGGTCCAAGATGCAGGGGCGGGTGGAAGGAGTGTCGTCCTGCGCTTTGAGGTTGCCTGCTTGGGAGAAGGAGATTTGATAATTCGATAGGGGGAAGGCGGGAAGGGGGCACTGTTAGATATTGGAGAAAATTAGAAAACGGAGTGGTGCGGCGGGTGCTCATTCTGTATGAGCCGCCGTCGCACTTTCAAAAACCAACTGCTTGTGCTGAGTGCTGTGTAAACGGATGGCGGATGCCTTGCGACTTCAACGCTACTGTGGAGGATGCTGAGGATGGAGCGTGCAAGACTCTCTGATCGAGCTTTAAAGCACTAGTGAGGACCACAAATGGTAGCTCCACAGTCACGGGCACACGAAGGCGGCTGATGATGAGAATAGGTTGAAGAGACTGACCAATGCTACCATACCACGCTGGAACCGTACCGCGCCACCACCTGAAGCAAGGCCCAGCCCTTCTGAACTCCAAGAGAAGAAACCGCTGATAAGAATAGGTAAGGGGACAGACCAAGCGCTCGCTATGCCGTTATCCCCTGCGGTGCTGCGCAACTGAGGCAGTTCGCGGCGCATATCCCACAAGGCATTGCGTAGGAGCTACTTGGACACAACGAGGCGCATGAACAGATGAGACTCTGCGTGGAACTCGATGTCGAGGGGGTCTCAGGCATTGGTGTCTGACCGGGAAGTTTGTTGCAGTTGTGGTTTGGACCAGATATGCCACACATGAACTCCCCAGAGGAACTTGAACTCGACGGGGTGCTCAAACTTGATGAGGCGCTTCGAAGCACAGCTGTTTCCGGACGACTCAACGTTGAGCGCGACGCGTGTAGTAACGTCTGACTGGGGAGTCCGCTGAAGCTTTGCATTTGGTGACCTGTAGAGTCGAATGACCGTGTTGACGATGAGCCACTTGTCAAGAGCTTGTCCTCCAAGGGGTCTTGTAGACCGAGCAGTACGCGAGTCCGCGATTTGAGCCATGAAAAAGTACTTGGACGCTCCTCCCTTGGTACCAAAAGCATTTCCAATATTCTTTCCCATGTTTCTTCCCTGACGACTCCAGGTCCGTCTGGGCGCAGATCCTCCAAGAGCAACGGCAGATCTGGGGACTTTCGATAGTCCTCCAACCATGAGATACCCCAGTAGAGCGAAAAGAGGACAAGGAGGGTGGCGGCCGCTGGGACAAAGAGCCATATTGAAACGAATGCCGGCGCCGGCTGCAGGGCCTTTGTCGCTGGACCACTTGACATGTTCGGTTTCTTGGGTCAAATCTGCGGCTTGCTCCAGCTAAGGAAAATGATGGAGCTTTAGAGCTCTCGTTGATCGGGGTCCGGCGCCGTAGAACGAATGACAAATAGCTTTTCCGAGCTTCTTGATGAATGGGAACCGGTAGACTCTGCTCGCTTGGTCGCGGACTTGGACGAGTGAGGCATGGGAAGTTGAGTTGAAGAGTCGGTGCAGTCCGCAGTCGTGGAAGGCGCCATGCAACAGTTTAGAGGAAGCCGCCATCGGATGGTGGTGATGGATCTGGACCGGAGGTCTTAATTCCACGGCATTCGATTGTAGTAGATTCTTCGAAAGATTTAGAAACAGGCCAATGGAGTGTCCTGGAGCTGTGAGTCGTGCCGGTGCCGCGACTGGAGCGCTCCGAAGACATTTTCGCATGGACGCCGTCATGCTGCGAAGCGCTACACCCTACCATGTCGTCGTCATTTGGTCAGTGTTCGAAGAAAATGCGGCCTTTGTTGCTTCGAAGCATCGTCCCTTGTAGTTTTGCCCAACGATGGCTTTGTTCGGTCTGGAACAATCGCTTTGTTTCCGCAGTCTTCGTGCCCGCGGCAAACGAATACCATCCTCATCTTTGTTCGAAGGCCAGCAAATCTCTCACACCGGTCGAGTTTATCTCGAGACAGCGCATTCCTCTTGTTGTGCTCGGATGCCCGTTGTCCGACAGGATCCCAACAAGGCGACGCGATTCAAAGTAGCGGAATTGCGCGGCGAGAAACACACCTGGATCTATCAGTGCAGGTCAGCAACGTCTTCCATCAGCAGAGGCGAGGTTCTCCATTGCGCTTCGGACTCACGAGACAAGAAAGACCCAACTCGGTGGATTCTGTTCCGGCGGGCAGTGGAATAAAATGCGAGCATCGCAGCGAAGGGATCGAGGCAGCCGATAGGAGATTCGGGTGCTTCGAGTGCGACACCACAGCTTCGTGGCCTGGATCCAGCTCCTGCAAACTGCATCATTGACAGCTGGAGTCGCGCACATTCGTCCCTTTGACGAACTAGACAAAGCACCATGCCAACTCCGAGCAGTCGAATTCCCTGGCCGACAATTTTCTCCGCCCTGGCACCGGGCGATGAGAAGGCTTGTAGCAATTGTTGACAATGGCAGTGAGGGACCCGAGGCCGGAGGAGATGCGTCAAGACTTGCCTTGTGCGCAGTTGAAATGACGGGGCGCAGCGGCTTCGGATGCTTTGGCCTCATTGCAATGATTAGGTCCCGAATCCCTCGTCCATGCCAGCTGGTCCAGGCGAACTCCACTGGTTGAAACTAAAGGGAAGCGCCTTTCCACCCAGATTTGCGGGCAACACATTGCTGCCGCGAGGCTGGGACGCTGTCCGCGTAGTCGCAGGGGTAGGGCGTGGAGAGCAGCACGTCAAGACTTGCCTCGGTCGCAATCACAGAAAGCGAACTAGCGCGTCTTCGTTTCTCAGTCTTGAATCCGGTGCGAGGCGCTCTGTCCAGCAACCCGGTATCCCTCAGTCCGAACTCGATATTTGTGCTGCTTTAGAGATTTGGTTCAAGCGCGCCATCTCCCAAAGGTGAAGTGCGTCGCTGAGGACGACACGACAAGATATTTGGACGCCTGTCTGCTCCAATTCGCGTCGGCGGGTAGCTTCGTCTGCGAGAGTGAAGTGCTTCGTGATATCCAAAGTCGTCAGGCCAATCTTGCTTGAAGATATTGCGCCTCTGATTCCGCAACCCGGTGTCTGCTTCGCCGTGTCATTGTGAAAGATTGGAGGGTTGCTCGAGTAAGGGCGGGCGTGGGGAAAAGTGTTTGATCCGAAAGCGGCCGCAATGGGGACTTGTAGGGGAGTGGTTGGCTGGCGCAGCCTCGAATACAAGCGCGTAGTTGGTTTTTATTCTGGAAATTACGTCATCTGGGTGCAGTGGATTTCAGAGGCAGTGAAGAGCTACCAGGGATCTTGTCGTTGCGTCAACTTTGGGGCATGTGGTCGCGGAGGAAGCTCGCCCATCGAGGAAGAGCAGCAATTGCGTTGGCCGAGGGGCAGGGCTCCGGAGGCGACAGGTTGACGTCGACCTTGAAGGCAGAAGAACTGGGACTGTAGCAGAGGGTTTGTTTGAGGGAGTGGTTGGTCACGTCGTCAAAACAAGACAATGGCGTGGTCAAGGCGACGCGACGGGTACACGGCCATGCCACAAGACTCCGCAAAGGCCCCTTTTAGTCTGGTTGCTTTCAACACGATAGCTAGCAGCAGCGAAAACATCGAGATTGTTGCAGCTGGGCAAATCAAGCCGCCCGTCGCAGCGGAAAATGGTCACTGCCATCATCACGATAGCTTGTTCACGTCACTGGCGAATTCAATAGTCTGTACAGTTAAGGGGAACACGAAATATGGGAAACAGTCTCGATTGTATCATGGCTACAAAATCCGGAATCCATCAGACAAAAACAATTTCCTCGACGCTTTGTTCAACCCGGAGATTCAACGTTCAGTCAAACAATTTTTGAAACAAAAACGGAGCAACGGGGCAAGGTATTCTCTCGGAACTCAAGGCTCAAGCGGTCTTCTGACGCTTCGATGGAGACTCCTCCTCCACGTCATCAGCCTCACGCTTCTTCCCAGCCAGCTGCTCGTCAGCATCGAACTCGCGAACGTCATCCTGCTTGTTGAAGCGAAGGGGGTTGGCAGCACGGCCCTCACGCTTGGCCCTCCATCCTGGGCTCATCTTGTAGTCGAGGGCAGTCTCTTCCTCCTCGTCAGTCCAGGCGTCCTCCAGCGTCATCTGATTCAAGAGGCTCACCTTTGCAGACTGCCACTCCTCACGGGCAGCGCGGACGTCGTCGTAATCGACGTCGTCGGCGTCATCGTACTGGGTCTTCAACTCCTGCCAGCGGAAGAAGTTGTCGCGCTCCCACTCGTGGCAGCAAAGCGCGCACATGATGGGCCGCGGGCGAGTGTCGTTGGCGATCTCGGCGGCGATTTCTTTGGACACCCCAATTTCGTGCTCGCACCATGCCTCGATCAAGGCGTGAGTGCCAGTCTCGGGGTCCACCAGCTCGTCGAAATTGGGAAGGTCGGCAATGGTGTGGATAAAGGCCATTTTTGTGGTCTTTTTGCCTCGATATTTGCTGGTGGGAAAGGAACATATTGCAGGGGTGCTGAGAAATATATACTTGGCTGGGGTTCTTGACAATGTCAGTGTCGTGATGATGATTTGAGACTTGGTGACGCCGCGTTGTGTGCGTACAAAACTTACATGTAGGTACGATGGTACTTTCTCAATGTCTTGCAGCCTGAGTCCATGCTGTTCCTACTCCAAAATCTCATTATTTCCCGTTTTGGCTTTCTCGGGACAATTGACATGGTCGTCGGCTGCGTCGGATGATTCGACTGAAGGGCCCGCACGGGGAACATTCGCACGAGCCGACATATCCCGAGTCTCCCCGTTTTCGTTCGATTGCTCCGTAGCATTTGGCTCATCCGAAAGAGATTTGCGTCGAGCCAGGACAATGTCATCGTCCGCAAACATCACTTTCTTGACCGCAGCGCCCTGAGGTCTCTGAGCTGTCATCTTCGCCGCGCGAGAGTCCTCCCAGTCGGCTCTGTTGTCTTGAAGGAGCTGCAGGTTCCCGATTTCCATCATTATCTCCCTCGCCTTCTCGACTAATCTCTTGTGTAACGGTCCAACGGGGTTGCGCTCGCGGGTGGTATTGCGCTGGGCCAATCTGTTCGCCGCTTGGCGGTAGCTTGCAATGAGACACTCTATGCAGTAAACTGGCGCGGCAATGTCTCCTGCCATGATCTTGTACTGTGTTTCCAGCGGCACGGGGAGGTCATGGCCACATGTGTTGCTTGCACCCTGGACAAGCCCGTAGCTCATGTCTGGCTCAATTGTTCGGTTATTGTATCGGCGCAGGTAGTTGCAGAGGTGCTTGGCGCCCCGTATGTCAAACCTTTGCATTCCTGCAGACAGCGGCGCGGGCAAAGGCAGAGGCAAAGGCGAGGAGGGGATCGATGATGGTTGTGCCATGGTGGGAGAACCGGCGCAGGGGCGAGAGTCCTGTTGCATGGAGAACCAGGGAGAATGAGACGGCCACTGATTTGATCTCGTCGCGTTGGTCCTGGAGTTGATGTTAAATGCAAATGCGCTTGGTGAGGGAGGTGGGGTTTTCTTGCCTTGGGGTTCAGCCAACAGCAAAATTATGACTGCACTCGCACAAAAACTCACAAGACAGAGCCGTAGCTCTTCGTGTAAATGAAGCGGTCGAGGCAGCCGTGGTTCTTGGTGTAGATGAATTGGATGAGGCTGATCCCGCGGCAATGGAAGGTACATCGATGTCTGCAGTAGGAGCTCCGTTCGCAGCGCATTCGAAGGCAAAGTTGAGCGGCGAGCTCTGGCGTTCGTCTTGGGGAAGGTTCAACTTCTGGAGGACACGGCGCAAGGTCTTGTCCTAACTATCGTTCCCCTGCTCACCTCAGTAGCCAAAGTTCTTTAAATGGTTAATGAGTTTTATAACAATTGAAGATGCAGGCGTGGAAGGTTGTTTTTTGTAGGGGGTGCCCGCGGAGGCGTCGAAATGGACGTCCAAGGCACCTGACACCTGACCACCTTCCTGACTGCTAACTACTCGATTCTTTAACAATGAGTGGGTTGTCGCGGCCGGAATCCTGTTCCACATCTTCCTGATGATCCAAATTTTGCTACCCTGTGGTTTCTAGAAACAAATTGCTTCTTCACAAGCACCTCCTCCACAATCCTGTACTTGGCATTCACATCGCTCGAAAAGCTGCTTTTTGACGAGCAATCTGATCCGTCAAGCGGGAAACCAGTGCGCGCTTGCTTCGCTTGCTTGCGTGGTTGATCATGTGGAAGAGTATAAGAAGCGCGTCCTGTCTCGGGTGAGAAGCGTCCCTCGCAGTGCATACGCATATAGCCCAACTCTCACTGAATTTGAAGAGCGATGTATGTAGACAGTGTCAAATGGAGGTATCGAGGGTTCTGTTGGGGGCTTGTTTTCGTTCAGTTTAGGCTTGGGACCCGAAGATATTGAGGATAGTCACTGCGAGTTGATAGCGTCAACATTTGCGTTGGCTCTTCGAAGACGGTAAAAGATGGGATGAGTGGTGCGAGAGAAGATGTTCCAGGCGTTGGCTTGGTTAGATGGCTGAGCTGGTGTTAATTTCGTCCTTCGGCGTCGCATTTTGCGCCCACACTTTCCAAACCACCAACCATCGCAAGCTGCAACCCATTTCCACTCCCAATCTCGACCTTCGGAACAGCATCTTCCCTTGGCTTCTTCTTCCAATCTCTTTCACGCCTCAATAAATACTCTCGTCGCCCTCCCTTCATCTCGAAATGGATTCCCCGACGAGCACTACCAACGTCTCTGTCTCGCCCGAACGCGCCCCCCAGGTCAGATCTTCCTCTCGAAAGTTCCCAGGACTCATCCTCGACATCCCCACCGAGATTCTACGCCAAATTGCCAGCAACCTGGACTCGGAGGACTTGGTCGACCTGTCCTTGACCTGCCGAAAAGCCGCCCGCGGGGTACAAGCCGTCCTATACCAACGCCCTTCAATCGCGATTCTGGACCACCACTCGAAGCTCCGGCTTCTCGCCAGATCATGCTGTTCGCCCGGCTCAATTCTTGCCCACCTCATCCAAGAATTGCGCATCGAGTACGACCCAATGGACGACCTCATCTACCTGCCGGAGGTCCCGCGGGTGGCTATGATTCCCCGCTTGGGCGAATCACTCTCCGAGGCCCAGCTCAACATTCGGGAAGACGTCCTCCTGCATCAGCTGCTGTGTGTGTCTTTCAACCTGCGAGTACTGCGCCTGGAGGTCTTTGGCGACATCTTGCCGGTCACGCCAGTCCCCAGCGGCTTTCAGAACTTGCGGAGCCTTTTCCTGCGACGTCTTCCCCACGGTTATGGCGAGACGGTCTCAGACAGCGTCGACAACTCTCGCGACACCTCGATGAAGGATCTCGTGTGGCTTTTTCGCTTGCCGAGGTTGAATGAAGTCACGCTCGACAACTTTGGCGCGCTTCAAGACGTGGGCTCTGTTTCGGCGGTATACCCTGGCCAGTTTACGCCCAAGACGCTCGCGTTGGTGGAAACTTCGTTTGCCGACGAGCCTTCTTACACCATGAGGACCGCAATCCATCTGTTTCTCCGCGCATTCAAGTCCCTGGAGTGCATGGAATGGCACCTGTCGAGGCTCCACCCGCGAAAAGCTCGTATAATCGCTTGGGTTGTTGACGGTCTCCAGCGGCACAAAGACACCTTGAAGACGCTTGTCCTGTCGGAGAACAAAGTCATGATGGCGCCGCATGATACGCAAGATGTCCGCCGCCTACCGCCGGAAGAGTTCCTCGACATCAGCTTCCTTTCTTTATCGAAGCTCGAGCATCTCTGCGTGATGGACCTGGCGCTTCTCGACAGAAACCTCTTCGATCCGCGCTCGAACGACTACTGCAGGGCATTTTCAGTACTACACAAATTACCGAACTCCCTCAGACAGCTTGTCGTTGTCCCGTTTCTCGCGCTGGGGCGCGCCATCCACATAGCCAGTATAGTTCGCATGTGGAACGAGCTCACGCATTTTCTGCCTGCCATGGAGCCGCACATGATCTATTGTCTCGCAATCCCATTTCACTGTCTAGAATTCGCTGGCATCAATATCGTCACCGGAGTCCCTTTTACGGATGAACATAGCTTCAGTCGCTTCTTTGGCAGCGTTACTTCTGGGTTTGATCTTGTTTCGTCTAGGGATGTGTTTCTCAATTCCCAGGCAATCATGGAGAGGTACTGCTTGTGGAACATGCGCCAGTGGAATCTGTTGGCTCGGGCCGGGAGGGAGAGGGATGGGCGGCGGCGTCTGGAAGCTTTGGCCCGATCTGGGTGAGGGAACAACGGCTGGGACTTTTTTGGCAAAGGGAATATGTCACATAGAAAGTAGTATACGCCGGGCTGTGGGAGGTGGGAAACCTGTGTGCTGACTCGTCTTGGGCGAAGCGACGTCATTGGTGGTTAGTTAACTGTTTTGACACGTCTACAAACGCATCCTGTCCTGGATGGAATGAAACACATGGTTTCTTGTTTCTTGAAGCACGCAATCCAGTTGCAAACAAATGTAGATGGTGCGGATTGTCGTCGACAAAGGGAGGAGTAGTCAATTGCCTAATCGGGACTAGTTGCGCCGTGCTGCCACCATGTCTTCGTGCCGCGCAACATTTCGACTCTCACTCCACCTGAACTCTTCCAATTGAGTCGGTACCTCATTCTCATCTCTATCGTAACAATGTCGTCTTTGATCGCATCTCAAAGCTTCAGCTGACTCTTTTGAACAGTGTCGTAGTAAATGCCAGCCTTCGCCTTTGACGCGGGATTCGTAACCATTGTCCGAAAACAATGCTCCATTATCGAACGCGACGACCATGTCCTTAAAACTCTCCGAATTTCCAAAGTTTCTATCCATCAACTCAATCCAGTATTCACAATCACCAATGGCTACTGACAACCCTTTCCTCATCGCCGTCCTCGGCCTCTGGCTCTCGTCTCAAAACAACAGCCCTCTGGCGAGATTGCCAACTGAGCTGGTCGGAAAGATCGCTGCATACCTTCCCGATAACGACCTCACCAGGTTTGCCCTGACTTCTCGAAAGATTCATCAAGATGTCATGGCCATTCTCTTCAGGAAAGTTACTGTGGACATGCACTCGATGGACCCCAAGCTCGCTCTGGTAGCC
>JAOWBF010048128.1:0-10703 GCA_028566175.1 Vinca major
ATTTGATAATCAAAAGCAAAATCAACTATTCAAATACATGCTCAAAAGATATAAAACGTACAACATATGCTAATGGTTCTAGGGCACTACTAACAACAGTTGCCCTAGAAAAGAAATGAATATTGTAGTAGTGGAGGATGTGGAAGGAGAGGCTGATGATCTAGAATACTTGATGTATAGTAAGGGTAATGAAGAAGAGGAAAATGAGGAGGGAGGGAAAATATCAGTAAATGCCATGATAGACAAGTTATCCAACACTACTTTTAGAATTCCATGGTGGATTAAGAAGAAAAAAATATCTATTCTTATAGATACATTGATAGGAAAGTGGTGCAAGAGCTGAGTCTGTTAGAAAACATAGTAAACCCACGAGGATCACTATGGCAAATGGGGATACTATGAGAAGCACTACTATGTGTAGAAAGTTTGTATGGAAAATGGGAAAACATACCTATATGCAGGACATAAAAGTGCTTAGTTTAGGGAGCAGCGACATGATTTTAGGGCTGGATTGGTTGACAAAATACAACCCCGCCACTTTTGATTTTGTGGATATCAGCTTGACCTTCAAGAAAGAGGTAGAGGAAATTGTGTTACAAGGGGAGAATGAGCAAGTTAAGATAGAACCAGCTAGAATAGAGTCCATGCTGAAAAGCTTAAAAGTTGAGGATGAGGTTTACTATGGTCAATTACTTACCATGGGCACTGAAGCAGAAGTAGTGCTTCCCATGGAATTAAATGAGGTCATTTAAGAATTTGAAGATGTTTTTGCCAAGCCCCAAGGTTTGCCCCCTTCAAGAGGCCATGAGCACAAAATCACACTCATGAAAGATGGACAACCATTCAAACCGAGACCATATAGGTACCCACATTTCTAGAAAGCTGAAATAGAAAGGTTGGTTAAAGAAATGTTTGAGGAGGGCATTATACAACCAAGTAACAGTGAGTTTGCCTCACATGTGTTGTTAGTCAAGAAAAAAGATGGGAGTTGGAGGTTTTGTGTGGACTATAGGCAACTAAATCTAATTACTGTTAAAAATATTTTCTTCCTACTTTAGAAAATTTATTTTGGTATTTTTGATGATATTTTAGTCTACAACTCTGACTTAGATACACCTTAAGCACCTGAGGATCATGTTTGAAGTACCGAGGGAACATCAGTTATATGCCAAGATGAGCAAATGCACTTTTGCTCAGCTGAGAATGGAGTATTTAGGGCATATAATCAGTCATGAAGGGGTGTCTGCTGACCCTGCAAAAGTGCAAGACATGATTAGTTGGCCCCTTTCTCGGAACATCACTCAGCTGAGATGATTTCTAGGCCTAACGGGATATTACAGAAGGTTTATGAAGGGTTGTGGGGGTCATAAGTAAGCCTTTATGTAAAATGGGTTTTTTCCAATTGAGTGAGGAGTCAAGAAAGGCTTTTGCAGCCTTAAATGAGGCCATGAGCGCTACACCGGTTCTGACCATGCCTAATTGGGAAAAGACATTTGTCATTGAGACATATGCCTCTGACATAGGCATTGGAGCTGTCATCATGCAAGACAGAAGACCCATTGTTTTTCTGAGCAAAGTCTTGGGGACCAGACATAAAGAACTGTTAGTCTATGAAAAAGAATTGCTGGCATTTGCTACAGCAGTTGGGAAGTGGAGACACTATTTGGAGGGCACACACTTTATCATCAAGGCTGACCACCAGAGTTTGAAGTTCTTGATGGAGCAAAGGGTGGCAACCACAACTCAACATAAATGAACTTCTAAACTCATGGGATTGGATTTTGAAATCCAATATAAGAAAGGCAGTGAGAACAAAATGGTTGATGCCTTGTCCAGAAGGGAAAAAGTGTGTGCAATTACCACAGTGACACCAGCATAGATTGCTGAGGTAATGGACAACTATGAAAAGAATGAAGCTCAAAAGATCATAGAAGAAGTCCTGATATATCGGCAAATGAAGGAAGATTGGGAATACCACAGTGGAGTACTCTACAAAAAGAAGAAGGTCTATATGGGAAGTGAAGGAGGAATCAGGGGTAGAATCATAAAGGAGCTGCATGACACGCAACATGGAGGACACTCAGGAATCCAAGCCAGCTACCAAAGGTCTAAGATGTTTTCTTACTGGCCAAATATGAGAAAACGAGTGGAAGAATGGATCAAACAATGTGACATATGTCAGAAAAACAAGAAAGAAAAATACCATACCCAGGACTTCTACAACCCCTTCTTGATCCTAAAAAGTCCTGGTCACATATTTCCATGGATTTCATTGATGGACCACCTAAATCTGGAGGAAATGATACAATCTTAGTGTTGGTGGATAGACTCTCAAGATACAATCACTTTCTGTCCTTGTCACACTCTTACACAGCCCAGTCAGTAGCAGAAATCTTCATAAACCAAGTGTACATGTTGCATGGCATGCCTGAAAGCATAGTGACTGACAAAGACAAAGTGTTTACCATCAATTTATGGCAAACACTTTTCAAAAACCTTGGAACTCAGCTCAACATGTCAACTGCATACCACCATCAATTTGATGGTATGCCAAATAGGGTGAATCAGACTTTAGAAATGTTTCTAAGGTGTTTCTGTGGGAATAGACCATCTAGGTGGGGAAACTGGATGCCACTGGCTGAATGGTGTTATAATACAACCTACCACATAGCCATACAAATGCCACCATTTGAGGCAATCTATGGTCACAATCCTCCAATTTTGGCCTTGGGGCCTTATCAATTTGGGAACAATGAAGCTGTCTGAGAACACTTGGATAAAATTAGAAGGATTGAAGGCTTGTTGTAGGAAAATATTCAAAAGGCTCAAGAAAGAATGAAGATGTTTGCAGATAAAAAGAGATATAAAAGAGAGTTTGACATTGGGGATTGGGTCTATTTGAAATTACAACCCTACAGGCAGATCTCTCTTAATTTAAGAAAGAACATGAAGTTGGCAGCTAAGTATTATGGCCCTTATAAGATATTACAAAATTTGGCAAAGTGGCTTACAAATTGGAATTGCCAGAACAATCACTCATTCATCCAGTCTTCCATGTTAGCTTACTCAAAAGAAAGATTGGTTATGACAAGGTGGTAATGATATAATTGCCTAAGATAGGTCAGGAAGGTCAGCTCAAAATTTCTCCTGAATCTATTTTGGAAAGGAGGCTAATTAAGAAGGGAAATGGTGCCTCAGTTCAATGGTTGATCAAATGGGAAGGACTACCAGTGGAGGAAGCTACCTGGGAAGAATGTGTATTCATTGAGACACAATTTCCAAATTTTTAGCCTTGAGGATAAGACTATTGCTAATGAGGGAGGAGTGTCAGGATAGTAAAAAAGAGGGAATATTTGTATTTGAATATGGAGGGAAAATCAGAGAAGAAGAATTAGGGCTGAGCCGAATTGGGGATAAATTAGACATCAAACGATGTCGTCTCATTTAAAAGGACTTAATACCCTATACGGTGTCGTTTTATTCCTTCCTCCTATCACTTTCAGTCCTTCCTCGCAGAGCAGAAGCAACTCCCACTACTTCTGCTTCTTTTTGCAGCAACAATTCCATAGTTAACCAAGAATATTCAAGGATCAGTTGTTGATTCCTTAACCACTGTCAGATAAGCTGAGATGGAGGGACATGATCATCTTTGAAAGCTGAACCCTAGCTATAAATAGCAAATCGCAAAGAGGAAGAGGCATTCAAATATTTTAATCCAAAGTGGCTACTGCACCTGCCTTATTCTTGTGAGTTCTTCCACCCTCTATCACTTTTTATACCCCATTCCATCCATACTTTGTTTCTGGTTACTGATCGAGTTTGCCTTATTCAGGAAGGAGTTGGTTGATTGCAACTTTGGATTGGAAAAGTTTGCTCATCCTTATCTATCCTATTTTCAGTTCATTAGATTATTAATGTTAGTAGAAGTGTTAGTAATCTGGAGACAGTGAACTTTATTAGTTTCTTGTTATGTATTGAGACTGTCATTTTGAGCAATATATCTATCATATTATCCCTCTGTTTGCCGATTATTGCTTGAGTACATTGAGGCATTGGCCTACTAGCTGCTAATTGAGTTTAGATTGAGTCCTCATTGGTAATATCCCTGCTGGGACATTACAGAGAGGTTCTTTGGCTTTAAGCGCTCCCTCCGCCGACAGTTTTTAGCAAATCCAACCAGCCAAAATAATGTGAAAAAATAGAGAAACGCAGTGAAAGGTAAAAATAAAGGTGAGAGGGAGAGAAACGGATTTTTGAGAATTCTAGTGACCTTGCTGGGAAGAAGGAAGAAGAAAATAAAATGATGAATTAAAAACTTTACCGAAATTTTAGCCGAAGTCTAACATCCGTTGCTCGTAAGATTTTGATGGTTATAACTCGCAAAATGATTGTTTTCGACCGTAACCCAAAATAGTGAAACATTAGATGGTCATTTATTATATTTCACCCTTGAAGTAATTACATGATGAGTTTTTCACGGGTTAATTTGGATAAAGTGAGGTATTTATGTAATTAAACTCATCTGAAATTTTGTAAAATCTATTTCCTCAACTTCCAGAGATTTTCTATCCACCAATCACTTAAATATATTTATTTTCCTTAAATATTCTTCATTAATCAATCACATTTATAAAATGGGTTGTACAAAAAAATGAGAGATGTGATTGATTAGTGAAAATTATATAAGGTAAATAAATATATGCCGGTGATTGATTTGGTATAAAATCTTCGTAAATTGGGGCATTAAATTTTACAATTATTTTTATGACTTTAATAACCATAAAAAGCTCACTTATCTAAATTAACTCATGCCCTAGTGTTAGAAAATTCCATACAAAATTTTACATGAAATAATATCTTTGATATATTAAATAAAGTATTTCTAACATATGTTCGGGGCAAAGTTGAATAACGGTATAAATGTTAATAATTTGTGGACTTATATGCCACATCAATGATCATTCTACATAAAGTAAAAATAGTAACTTCTTCAAAAATAACTTAATACGTAAGCTAAATACCAATTATGAATCTTAATTCCTAATATAAAAATATTCATAAAAAAGAATTCTCTTTAAAATGACTTTCCCTTCATAAAAAAAGAAAAAAAAAAGCAGCACAATTCTTTAGTCAAACATTGCTATAAGAAAAGGAATGGTGATAATATAAAATGTAAACCATAAAGATTGGTCCCCACTAGAGTAGGGCTCTATTTCAATGGTTTAGTAACATCTTTTAACACTATATTAATAGGAGTTTGACTCTTACATTAACTCACTTCCCTGTACTAAAGAAAAGAAGGGTCCCTCTCGAACTGGAAAATTCAATTGTAGTACCGTTTTAATATGACTGACTTCACAACTCTTTCATTAATTTGACAGGATCTATTTATAAATGTAGACTTCTCTCAATTGATGTGAGGAAAATGTAGAACAAGTCCACAAGAACAGTCCTAGAAAATATAGCGAAAATAAAAAAAAATTAGGTATTTTATTAGTTAAAATATCAATATTATTCTTTTATATAAAATTAATGGTATATAAATCTTATTTAAGAGAGTAAATTGATATTCTGACTAACAATATGCCTTATTTTATTCTTTCTTAATTTTCGCTATATGTTTTAAACGTGTTATATTATTATTATGAAATGTAGTAATCAGTAAACAAAGCTTCCATTTGGTTCTTGGACCCTCCACTCGCTAAGAGTTAATCATATGCTTCTTGCAAAAATGATTGGTCTGGAATTAAAGCACTCATCAACTATTTCTATTCACTTTGATAAAAATGTAGGGATAGATAGAAATCACTTTTTTTTTTGAAAAAGAAACAGAAAAAAGAGAAATCAGTTTCAATGGACAGTGAAGGTCTTGGTGAGCAATTTTTGTTTATTTGGTAATTGGATTAGACATTGACCAATTCTTGATAGTTTTTCTTTTTTTCATTCAATTGAACGACTTTTTGGCATATGATACTGTTCTTTCTCCTTTCTTTTCGACGAATACTCTCCTTTTTTTTTTCTTTTTTTGGGGATTGAATCAATAGTCTCACTCAGGGGCATGGCCAGAATAAACTGCTGATGATGAAGTCAGTGATCCCTTCTTTACTACTTTTGGGGGGTGAGGGTGAAAGCGGTGGTAAAAAAAAAACCATAACCCAGTGAGACTTTCCTTCGTTCACGACCGAGAGGTTTTGAGTTCGACACCGGTTAAAAAATAAAATTCGGTAAGTATATATCCAATATAACAAAAAATAATAATAATTTAAGTATAACAAAATAATTATTTAAAATAAATAAATAAATATATAACATTAAAAATGAATTGATTAAAGGAGAAGAAGAAGATAAAAATTCGAGTGTTGTGTTGGATATAATATATTTAAAATAGACTCGTCCCCTCAATAGGTGTGTTCGAAGTTGAATTAGACATCTGTCTCATTGTATAAAACGAATGCTGACAAAGTAATTAACACAGAATCCTTTATCTATTGAATTAGAACAAACTAACATATCTGTATTTTTTGGTGAAATAAGTGGGGTTGACCTATACATATGTCTATGTATTCCATTTATTTTAAATTGAATGTACACTTTTAATTTTAGTTTGTTTTATAAAAATATAAACTTGTAGGTTATATAAGAATGGACCTAAGTAATTATCTTGAGATATTCATTTGGTATAACAAGAAAGCTTCTTTAGTTGGTGCATGGTCGTGCAGGTTCCCTGGCCCATAAGTGACGACGCTTCAGCACGAGCACAGAGCATGACATTTACTAACATACTTATAAGAGTGTATTTAATTCGGATTTTTAATTATTATAACTGATTTTCAAAAGTCCGTGTATTCTGCTGATTTTATTTAAAAAGTTCGTGTATTCTGTTGATTTTCAAAAGTTCGTGTATTTAACTCAATCCAGACTCTACTCAAATTTTTTAGATTGATTTATGATGATTTCTTTTGATTTATACAGTTTATAGATTAGTTGAATAACACCAAAAATAAAGGAAACACTAATTCAGTGATGTATTATACAGATCCAGTGATGTTGAATTTCCAAAGTCAACATATGTTTATCAATCTTTTTTATTTTGAAATCAAATAATTTTATAAAAAATTTAAAAAGGTTGTTGGTGTATCTTTGATTTTTTTTTTAAGATCACAAAAATATTGTATTTTTTGATTTATTTGTTCAAAATTTATATAATTTACTTACTTTTTTTCTCTCTTTTGTAGCTTAATTAATGTATGTTTTGTGACAACAACGACGTAATAGTAGAACATATCTATTGTCTCCCTCTCGTTAATTTATACTAAATTACTCATTCAGTCTCAAATTCTTTTAAATTTATTTCAAAATTGATGTCCTAATTCTAAATAGGGAAAATATTTATGACTTTTTTTTCCAACTCCATCCCTACTTCAAACTAACTATTAATTGTTTTAACATTTAAAAAATCATAAATAACACTTCAACACAACATTAATAATATTCGTTTTTTTCAAGAAAAATAAAATTGACTTTGAAGTTTGAATGGACCATTTCGTAAAGAGTAGCGGGTGACTATTTGTATCATGGTTTTGAAACTTAACCCAACAGTTAACTCGGTGATTCAATCTTCTGAGTTAAACTTCAAACTCAATAAGATCTAAAAATCAATTTTTTTTTTATAAAACCCAGTTAACTCATCTGGATAGACCAGTCATCCAACATCTCGATCCGAGTTTTAGATATCAAAATTGAAGCGGAAGGAGTGTTTGAGGAACTTCTATGATAAAACATGGGATTCATAACTATAGATTAAGATAGCTGTTTTAAGAATGTGTTTATGACAAAATACATCCATGAAGTCATGAGGTTGTGCGCTTTACCCCTGAATATTATAAAACATGGATTTTTACTTCTGAAGTCCGTTAGTCAACCATTAATTTATAGAGAACCGTTAATAGATGTATATTTTTACGCTTAGTACATTATTATATTATGAGTATTATGTGGGCAACCACTTTGTGCACTCATTGTCAAAGGTTAAGTTAGTCTCCAATATATCTGTTTCAGTGGTATTCTTGGATCAGCCACTTTGTGCATATATTGACAAAGGTTAGGGCTGTCTCCCGTCCATCCCCGCCCATATCCCCAATTATTGGGGATTTAATGGATTGTACTATTGTTGTTGTTGTAGTACATTATTATATTGACTAAGAAAATCATAAAGCTGCACTTTACAAATAATAAAAGAAAATAAGAATAATAATAACAATAATAATAGAAACCAGCCCAACTTAGGATAAACAACAGATCAAAAACCATTGACAGGGTGAAATTTTTAGAGGCTTTAATTTCTTTATCTTATTGATTGTACTAATAATAATGAGGGTTGGGAAAGTAGATTTGTAGTGGAGAAGAGTGACATAAGTGTGATCAACTCTCTTGTTCTTCATTCTAAACATTATACTGCTATTGGTAATTTGTTATTTGTTCGAGAAAGTTGTTTTATTTTCTATTTTATTATTATTATTTCTTTTATTTTCTTAAAAGAATGTTTATGATTTTTTCATTAATATAGTAATGTACTAAGGATAAAGATATAATCTTCACAGATCTACTAATACTTCTCTTTAATTTTAAGTATTTAACAATTGACTAGATCAAAATGCATATTTTATAACACTCGAAGATAAAGTGTTCAAATTCACCAAAGAATTTATTATAGAAAGATTTTGCAAACGGTACCTGCCTCACTTCATCAAACCCCTGAAAATCCATCAAAGTTGCCACCACGGCTTTCAGTGCAAAACGAGAAATGTTTCGTAAATACATAAACTTTTGATTTGTTAGATTAAAATTTTGATGGCTGAGATTGATTTAAAAAGAACACCTGTTTTGATTTTCTTAATACCTGTTCGCGTGAACATGTATTCTTAAGCTAAAAACACCTATTCTCAAGCCATTTTCCACATACTGAAAAATATTTGTTCAGCATAGGAGTCGGGCTGCATTTTAATGAAACCGACCAACTAATTACAGACATGCCTCGCCTCTGCTTTCAAGATTTATCATAGGTTCATCCCTTTACTTCTTCCAATTTCAAATCCAAATCTGATTAATTACCAGTCCTAAATTTCATTCAGATCCAAATCGGTTGTCAATTTCCCAAGAAGTTAAACATGTGGAGTCCATGAAAAATCTTATTTTTGGGTATATTAAAATGGAATTGGGTATAATTCAATCATTTAAAAAGTATCTCAAGAAAAAGAAGATTGCCGAAACTTATATTGCAAATATGCACATAAACTAGTCGGTGAGATCTTTAATAGGTAGGGTAAGTGAATAAAAAGAAGGCTTTTCTTAGCATGGTGACTGAGTATGTTTCAAATATTACATTTATTGTCTAGTGATTAAACATTAGTTTATCACAAATTTGTCCATTACATTATGACTATAATAAAACTACTCACATTGTAAGCACATACTAGGTTGCTAACTCGCGTGTTGCGCGGATACTTTCATGTTTAATTGATGTATTTTTTTATGTGTATATTGTGATATTCAATAATTTTATAATATGTTTTAAAATAAATTTAGACTATATAATAACCAAACTTTTTTTTTATTCATATGCTTATTCATTCTTTATGTCTAAGAAGTAAGAACAAAGCCATCATAAATACTCCCTCCATCACATTTTTTGTCCACTTTTCCATTTTGACTTGTCCCAAAATTATGACCAATTTCCTTTTTAGTATTGCATTTAATAGGGTAGTTTTACTAAATTCTCCAAAATATCCGCATAAAAATAATAATTGTTGCATATATTGAAACTGCACTCAATGATAGTTTAGGAAAAAAAACTTCTTAGAAGATCATGACATGTTTGATCATGCAATTTATCTATTTATAAGAAGTAAAAACTCTTGAACTTCTTAAACGGAAAAATAATAACAATAAATAAAATATAAAAACTCTTAAACCTTTTGATTTCTCGAGAAAGTCAAAAGTCACTTTTTTAAAAATATCAAAATTGATTATCATTCAAGTCTTTTGAAATTCTTTTTCCCCAATAAATAAGTTGTTCATTTTCATCACAAAGTCAAATTTGCATTTGAAATGAGTCTTGAATTGAGGCATTAATGGTTTTCTATCTCTAAGAGCTTCTTCTAAGGGTTCTCTTTTTGGATAATAAAATTACATGACACCTTCAATAAAACTCATCTCTTTGCAATCTTCTTTTTCCCAACTTAAATTCAAGAAAGTCATTCTTTAGGTTTTTAGAGTTTGAGGTACTGCACAAACGGCCTATGCGCTAGCTGCAATCCAATTTGGCGGTGAATTGGTTAGGTGTTCGTGGGCTTTTCTATTCATAGCCGTCAACGTAAAATTGTAATTAGAGTTTTGTCTCTTCTTATAATTAATCTATATACATAATATAAATATGATATCTCAATATAATGTCATGGTTTAATAACCCTTTAATCGTAATAATTTTTTTGACAAACTAATTTAACAAATCTTTATCGTTTCGATATCATTTCCCAAGAGTCTATGCCCTCTTGCTTGAAGCTTCTAGATGTATTGAAAAAAGTGACAACTCTCAAACACTCACAAGGTTAACTTTCCATGCCACCATACATGATTCCGAAGCTTGACACCACACCTCTTCCAATGGCCCAAAACAAATCTTCTCCCATATCATTATCAAGAAT
>JAOWBF010048657.1:0-10698 GCA_028566175.1 Vinca major
AGAACCAGAACCTTCAAACTTGCGGGCATTACTCCTTCTCCAAGAGTCAAGTTCTCAATCCCTTTCTCCGGGGGTGGAGAGTTTTTAACATAAAATTCTTTACATAAGGTTCCGCAGATTTTTTCATTAGATAGGCTAAGCCGCTAGGAAAAAAGTCTATCACCCTTCTGATACAATTGGAAACAGAAGTCATGAACAATGGAATAAACAACACAGACAAGTCTGATATCAGTCACTTCCCTTATTATATACAACCCAAACAAAAGAAAGACTCTATTTATGATCAAATGAGCCTAGGCTTTCGTTTTTCCTGTTTCGGGGCCCCTGCACTACCCTAGTTTTCAATAAAATTTGCACCTATGCTCATCTTTTACATATAACATTTTTAAAAAAGTTCCCATTCAATACTACAGAGGTCATTGGGGCAGTTGCAGCTTGGCAGACAGAAAGCTTTATTCTGAACAAAATGCTATACACGATTTGAGTACATTTAGAAAAAAAAGAAAAAGCAAAAATGGCACACAACTTGAATCCACTTATCTTATGGAGTTGCTCACAAAACGGCTTTGCTGTGCTTGCACATGTACTCAGGCACCGGGTAGGTATGCAATCACATCTCGGTCTCTCTTCTTTCTTGTTAGTCCTTGGCTCGGGCTGGCCCTTTCGGATTAGCTTGTCTTCCTAGCTGCCTTTCTTTTCCCTGCCTTATGACTCTCGTACATAGAAGAATGATTGGCAAAGCACTCGAACAAAGCCCTTAGCTTCTAACTTCATTCATTCGAAAGGTCGATCATAGCTGGAATTTAGGAGCAAATCCTGAAGAAGGCGAGAGCTAGCTTATGGGCCCCCTCCTAAAGCCATGAGAGTTGGTCAGAAAAACGTTCTCATAGACTATATGGAGGAGTAAGGAAAGGGCTTCCATGACAATGAGATCCTTCTTGTAAAGAGCGGAAAGTCAATCCATATGGCATCCGAATCAATAGAACCTTTCCCTGACCTTAGGCTATCCTAAGACCGATCTATTATATAAGTCAGTCCATCCCTAAGATCCGAGTGTAGGAATCAAAGATACTTGATTCAAGGGCACATCTTGAGGGGAAAGAAATAAGGAAAGTAGCCGTCCCTTACCTTATCGGACGATGTAAGGGAGCTCTTGCCGGGGGGACGTTCTTCTACACCAACGATTATAAAGGGCTACAGCATTCCTCTCTCCCTGATCGATACTGTTTTTCTGAAATAACTTTAGTCCGAAACTCTCGTTTTGATAGACAGAAGGTATAGCGAAAAACAAAGTTTTGAATTGACCAGAGCAAGGCTCTCTACTCTAGCTATGCCAGGCTGCTTTCTTTTCTTCGAATACTTGGGGATATTAAGTACAATAATCTGCTGGCAAACACATTATATCCAACCCACCCGAAGTACCCTAAACCAGAGGGGGAAAGGGATTCTTTATTTCAACTTTCCCTTTTATTCTCAAAGAAGAAACCCTGGACCGGTACAGACAGAGGCTGCTTAGTGATAAGCACCACATATTGGTGCAAGAAGAGATCGACCCCGAAGCAAGGTATGGTGGGTGCCAGCAACTTTCACTTGTTAGGAGTAGGGGTAAAGGCATGCCTTGACTCCACTCGATGGGACTTGCTTTCCTAAAGAAATTTCCATTGAGCGGGGTCGTAGTTTCCTCCTATAGGCTAGCCCCTTACTCCCTTTGATCCGTCATTTCGGGCAGGAGATTGTGACCCAAGAGATGGGACCTAAGCCGAAGAAGTCAGCCCAAGCAGATCAAGTGGTAGAGTAGAGGCGGGATATTCAAAAGAAAGGGTTTGGTATTACGTGTAAAGCCCTACTTCATTAGAAAGCCGGTCAGCTTGCTTCTTTTTTACCCGTATTTGAGTCTAGTTTAACCCGGCGGGGGTCAGAAGGGCAGGCTATGGCTAGTACGCTCCTAAGTGTATATAAATAGTAGTTCGGTCAAGCTTAAGCAGGCATAGGCCTTAGGAGCTCAGCTCGGAGAAAGAAATTGAGGTTTCTATTGACCGGGCTTTCATCAAACAAAAGGTGCAATTTTGACAGAGGCTGAAGCCTTCCCATAACAAAGAAAGTCTTCGTCTAAGCCAGCCAGGGTAAGTGGTGGTCAGCAGTCCCCACTACCATATGAGTTGGCCGGAAAGGCAGATAGCCAAGCCAGAGGTGACGGGAGAAAAGCGAAAAGGAGTTCCGCCTTTCTCCTGGGATCTTCTTTTAATACATCAATTGCCCACATTCCAGCTAAAATCTAGCCAAGCCCTACCCCCGTGCATGAACAGAGAATTGCTGTTCTTTCATCCTGGTTCTATCCTAACTACACTAAATAAGTAGTTGATCCATCCCGTTAAAAGATGTTGAGTAAGGGAGGCCTCTTGTGACAGACAGCTTTAGCTGCTCTTTCCTATCTACTTTCTTTATATATATGTAATTAGAGATTCATAGTCATCAGACTAATCAGACGTAATACCTAGAGTCTGCACGATCTGCATTTTCAGATAAAAGCAAAGAATACCGGTCCTGATCTAAATGGAATGAGTCCTTTCCAGTAGTTAAGCCCGTCTATCCCGACATTAAGAGGTTGGTAGTGGGCGGGCCTAAAGGCAAGTCAAAGTCCCCGTTCTTCCTTATCCGGTATGTGATCTCTCCCAGGGAGTTAGAAAGAGAAAGAGAAGACGCCACCCAGAAATAAAGAAAAGAACGACTAGAGTAGAATACGATCTTCGCCCATCGAAGAGCAAATTACTAAGGACTAAGGACCTTGACAACGAAATCCCCAATGGGAGACCCCATTATCTAGATATAGGAAAAGGAGAACAACGAATCCGCATTGATCTTGATCTGAGGGAATTTCCTTGGAAAGGTCCTATAGCATCGTATGGAGCAAAGGGCGAAAGAAAGGCGTAGGGGAAATGCAGACCAGACAGATAGTGATTTCTGACAGACGGAATCCCCCGAGCCCTGTGGCACTGACTTTGGGAATAGAAGGAGCAGTTGTTCTTACAGAATAGGCGGTTAGCCTTCTTCCTTAAGGAAATGGCTGTTATGCCAAAATTCCCGAGGAAAGAAAAACTGAAACAATTTAAGTCTTCAGAAAAAGGAGGGGTGAAAGATATAGATAGAGTCTCATCCAGGACAGGAAATGCCATGATGAGGTAAATAGACCTATTCCCTAATGGAGTTCCCCAGGGAAGTTTTTCCCCTCACATGTCCTCGTTGGCACAAATCTTATCCGTGTCTTACCTTGTCTATGTATTGGAATTTTTTGGGCCATAGTGCCCATTACGGAACAACTAACAGTAATAGCCGGACTCTTACTCCTTATTAGACATGAAAGAAAGGATAGAAAGCTCCATTCATCTAGGGGGAACTTCTATCGACGTCTTTGAATATGACTCTTAGTATAGAAAGGGGGGGTGCAATATTCCCTTGTTGACTCCCTTTCAGCTCCTTAGCTTCTATTTCATACCCTTTTACCGATCGCTTCAATACGACAGCAAGGTAAGGGTTCTTCGCTCGATATGATTCGCCCTGGTATTGATAGTAGCATCAGTCCCCTTCCAGACGAGATGAGGTTAGCAATGAAGAGGGAAGGCAAGGAAATCGCGTATAGAAGAAAGGTCTCTCTGACACTAGGCACATAGAATAGGCTGCTCGGAAGAAAGCAGCTATAGAAGGAGAAAGAGAAGGAGCGAAGACGGAACCATTGAACCATAAAGCTAAGTGAAGGCAAGCACCCTTTGAGATAGAATTCGCCAACTGGCCTTAGCCGCCACGTCCCTATGATAGGAGGAGAACTAATAGTTCCAATTCCCCCTCTCAAGAGTGAGAGAATTCAGTGAATGTACGGGGAAGAGGATATAAGAGGTAGGCAAGCATCGTAGTTTTTGTAATCGGCTTTCTTTGTCCCGAGCTATAGGACGAAAAGAGCCCATGCCTGGAGAGAAGGAAAGGAGCACTAATAGAAGAAGACTGATTGTAGAAAATCTCAAGATTCGAGTGTTCATGAATCTCCTTCCCCTATTTCCAGTGAAAGCAGATCAAGCGCGGGGCAAGGAAAAGGCAGAAGGAGCTCTATCTCCACCTCTCAGCGGTAGACCACCCGACCCCGTTGAAGATCGTGCTACGGAATGAATCTAGTCACCATCCGATTTAGCTCTTTTAGTATGGACATGGCTTAAGGAAGCAAATGACTCGGGTTCAAGTAGTTCGGCTAAGCCGGCAAGAGAGATGGAGTCTCTAAACCCTAACCTTAGATCCATTATCTCTCTTGTTCTAATTTTCTGGCTGGGGTTCTCGAATCCGGGAAAGGAAGGGGAAGGACAGAGAGGAGACCATCTAAGAAGGACAGGGAGGAGACCGCCTCTAAGACGACTCTCCTGGATGAGAAAACTACCCGAGGGCTCGAAGTGAATGAAGAATGATTGAGATGATAGCATAGCTAGGATGAACTTGAAAAGATCACAGCGCATTCTTCTCTCAAGTCTGTAAAGGTAAAGAGAGAAGTTGAACAAGTGAAGCCAGTACCTTTTCTATATCAGTCAGTTCTGCTTCCGCGAGAAAGTCTAATTAGAATGTAGGTACAAGGGCAGGGGGAAGAGTGGGTGTCCAGTTGTTTCGGAAGTAGTCCCTTTGTTCAGTGTGAGAGGTAAAGAAAGAGCTACAAGATAGGGAACTAAAGGCTGTCGGATCATCCGGCTTGGATCTGTTGTTTCTTCCATCTCAAACGTCGAAGGAGGCTCTTTCCTTAGCTTGGAACCGTTTCAAATGCTCGTTCTTGACCCCTTTTTGATTCTTAGGGATCATCTGACCCGGAAGTTGGACCGTCTGGTCCGGAGATTGGGATCCGCCTGGTGCGTGTCGTGGTCTTCGTTCGGGTCACACCGCTGATAGGGCACTAAAACAAAACAGCCAAGCGCTGTGGCGCAGTATAGTGAAGATAGCTAATGGCCCAGGCCCCCCGGAGTGTCTCGTGCGCTTTCCAGCATACAGACATAGCAGCCTTCGCAGCACTCCAAGTCGTAATCGGTAAGCAGTCCAGCCAGGGCTAGCAGTTAGTCTAGTCCGTAATCCGCTCCCTCCGTTTAAGCGGGGATGCGCAGGTCTCTCACCCTAAGGCCTAATCCTTCTGCCTATCCCTCAGTCCGTCTATCATTCGAAGTGGTCTAGCGCGGTCCATTACGTAAGCAGTACTAGTCTCTTTTCTAGCCGGATCTTAGTCTGGTAGGCTGCTTGCTATAGCCCTCATCAATAACCTCCACCTCTAACCTAAGGACCGAACTAGCTGGCTATTCTCCGTCTGTCTTCATATGCCCCGATCTGGGAAGAAAAGCTATTCTTCTTAGACCGTTCGTGCCTCATAGCCAATGGCTCACTTCCTTTAAGATGCCGATGGTATCTAGAGACTTTCAATCCCCTCGGATTCTGCTCTATTAGTAGAATCCCAAAAAGCGGAAGAAGCGAAATGGGAAAGGTCCCTTCCCTAAGTGACTTCTTTGCCTTCCCTTACCAATGGTTTTTTATGCCTCCCCCTTAGCAATAGCTTTCGCCCATCCCATCTCAGGGTATAGATAGAACAAAGAGCCCGGCACTTGATCGAAGGCTTGCAGGCTTTCAAGAAGACGCTCCTTTTTTAACCACGAAAGCATCAACCATTTCATTTAAACGGATCCATCTTAAAAAAAAAGAAATGAACCTCAATCTCCACCGGTTCCCACTGAAAGCAGAGCATTACCCCACGGAGCGGTAGATCATTTCTCCCTCCTTCCAGTTTGCCATAAACCTTCTTGGCTAACTGTTGACATCATCTTCAATCTCATCTGTCAACTCTTCAAGGTGTGCTTTCTCCAAGTTTGTCAGGATCCTCTACATCTGTTCAGTCCTCCTCGAGTGTACATTCAATGTCCAAAAGCTTGCTGGCCAAGCTCTCATACAGGGTTAGGACTTCCCTCGGGCATTGAATCTCTGGCCTTAGCCTGCCTACCGGTCTTTCTCTCTTTCAAGAACAAAGGGAAGCACTAAGAAACTCTTTCAGCATGCCATTGGCTTCACTCGGATGCTCTCACAGCGATGCTGAAAAGGTCATCTCTACTCTCTGGCTCAACACTCCCCTGACTTACGCGAAAGAATCATCCTCATCAAACTAGCATCCCGGATGGTTGAGCTTCAAGGAAAGGGTCAGCCAGCTTGCCAATCAACTGAGGCCTTGAGGAGTATCCAGGCAGAGTGACTCCAGAGACCTAGCTCACCCTTCCACACTACAGAGGTGATGACCAAAATTTGGATATTGATGGCGCTCATAAGCTGATAGCCCGATTCAAAGCCTGTGTGTGAAGCATACGCCACTCAATAAACAGCGGATAGAAAGGCTCTTTTTGAGAAAGAGTTTGCTAGGCTGTTTCTCTCACTTCAGACATCTTCCTATCCCGCTTCCTCAAGATAGGACCGGATTCCTTTTGTCAACCATGAGCTACTTAGGTTCCAGTCTAGGGATAGAAACTAAGAGCGATGTCTATCCACAATCTGAGCTCATCGAAAGAGATTCATATTCACACCCATAATAAGATCTTTCACTTTACCCGATCCCAAATCAAATCATAATAGGAGATGCACGATTTTAGATCTCCAACCGGCCTCACATTTCCCGGTGGTAGGGATCAATTCCATAGAGTAAAGGAAGAAGAAACAAAGTCGAGATCCATACCCCTAAGCGGCTATCTTAGATCTTTCACTCTAGACAGACCATGCATCGAGTAAGGACGCAGGTCGTATATCAACTATACGAGACCACCAGACGAAGAGTCTTATTCATAAGTAGAAAAAATCCCTGTGCTAAATGAAGAGAGGTAAATCAGCAAAGGATAAAGAAGCTCTTCCCCGGACACCATCTTTAAGAGTGAAGTAGAAGTATGGAAGCAGTCAATCTCAGTTCTCGAAAGCGTCAGTCTTCCCTGACTTCTAGCTCTTTCCTACCTTTGGTTGTCTTTAACCGCCTTTCAAGAGGTATAGCACAAAGGAAGGCATTCAAATAGCAAGTCATCCCTTGCTTCCCACCTATCGCTCCTTCAAAGCTAGAAGCAAGACTCGGTCCTCTTCGTTGGATAGGTACAGAAAGGCGAGGCCCCAAAGAAAGGCTAGGCGAAGAAGACGGTAGAGGTTGCCTTTAGTCTTGGCGCAGAGAAAGGAGAAAGAGTAGGTGAAAACGTAGGCGAAAGTCTAGGGTTATCAACTAGGGTCGTCCGCCCTGTACTCTGCTTCAGCCATAGAACGAGCAACCCCACTCCTGACTTTCAAAAGTGACGAATTTCAACCCACCAACCGGAACCCTTTGCGGTAGCCGGTGTCGGCTAGCAAGTTTCGGTAACAGAAAAGATCACTGGCCGTCTGAGGATCGGTTCTTGCGTAGGTAGTGAAACGACCAATCGACGGTCCTACCCTCCTTCCAGCGAGTAGCGACTGATTGGAGCTCCATTAAGGCAGGTCATGGCGGGAGGTAAAGCACCTTAAGACCTTTCCTGTCCTTGAGGAAAAAAAGAAGCGTCTCACTCCGCTCTTTTCCGGTGCAGATGAAGACGAGAAGACGGTCTCTTGAATCTGCTGGTATTGGACTGCTTTCAAGGCTTGGCTAAACTGAGCTTTCACGTAGAAATCCAGCTTCTATTGAACTAGCTTAGCTGCCATTGCCAGAAAGACGAAGACAAAGGGTGCGAAGCGAGTCTTTAAGCCCTAGGAATGAAAGAAAGAGACCAAGATCCTCCCTTCTTTTGTGGGAAGGGCATCTTAAATGAAATCGATCCCATACCCGCGAGAAACAAAAGAAGGTGGATGCGAGATTGGTTATTGGGGAGAGACTGAGGTCTGACCTGAGGTAACTTGAAATCCTGCTTGAAAGAAAATCGGATAGGATCTCCTCCTTCCTTGCTTTAGAGAGCGATGGTACGAGAAAGTCTGACTAGAAAGTAGATCACGCTCTTCCCTTCCGACGAGCTCGAAGCAAGTCAGAGAGTTTCGCTTCCCTCTCTGGATTACCAGCAAGACATACAGATTCGCTCTGCTCTCTTCCACTCAATCCTGCGAATAGATAGATCCGGAGAGTAAGCTACTTAATAGAATCAATATGCTTCAAAGCTCTCGGTAAGAAGTCAAGAGACTGAATCTCTCCCAAAGCAAAGGAGGGCCCTGCCCTGGATCCTAGACCTGGTGTAGTTGTAGTAGAAAATCTCCCGGCAAGAGAAGATGGGAGGGATGACCTCCGAGGTCTTGAAAAAGAGAAGTTGCTGACCCAGAGGACAAAGAAGAACTCGGTTCTAATTGCATAAGATGAGTTCCTGGTTTTGGACTTGAGTGGGATAAGGAAGGAGTTTAGAGAGCTTTCACGGACCGTTCTTACCTTTTCTCGTACCCTGCCCGCACCCCCAAAGGATGTCAGTCGCTCTCCCGCCACCCGGATGTCATTCATAAGAAGATGAAGTAGAATCAGCGGCTAAAGAGGCTAAGTGAGGAAGTTTCAACAGAATCGATTGACTCGGCTGTGATAGACTCTGCTGTGGAGGATGTTGAATCAGAATAAGCAGCGGTTCCCGCTTTGTCAGCAATAGACTTTCGCCTTGGTCGAGTCTCTTTTTCTTTCGTTAACCTTGCCCTCGGCGCTGAGGACTTTTGAGCAGTTTTTTGTCTTCAACCTGGGAATTTTCTTATAAACAAGGGTGGCAGATCAGGACTCCCACCCAATCTCGATCTCTTAAACCCAGTAGCAGAATTCCGAGGAGATGAATGAAAAGAATGAAAACTCATACATAAGAAACAG
The DNA here is from genome assembly GCA_028566175.1 of Vinca major. NCBI lineage: Eukaryota > Viridiplantae > Streptophyta > Magnoliopsida > Gentianales > Apocynaceae > Vinca > Vinca major. The sequence goes on from JAOWBF010048657.1 coordinate 8,831, forward strand.
CTGAAAAGCGACAGCCGATTTGCGACTATAACAGCGGATCTGCGACTGATTCTTGCTTTAATAGACTAAACAGCTAAGAGACTAAACTACTAAACTATAAGATTCAAAAGATCTTTTCCTTCTTAAGACTCTTCCTTCTTCTTCTAACAATAATGCTACATTCTCTACTAAGATCTTTTTTGGCCTTTTGTGATCGCCTAGGAAGAGTTGTCTGCCTACATAACCTACTTTCATACGAGGTCTCATCTCCCTGTAGTTCTAGCCCCTTTTTTGAACCCGGTTCCTGTACGTGTACTTGGCATTTATCAAAGTCTTCTTAAGTTTAAAAGAGGCAGATGCCTCGGTAAGAAGATATCCCGATAGATGGAAGACTAGCAAAACCAATGACTTAGAATCAAGGGCTCCCTTCTCTTCTGAACAAGACAACAAAGGCTGACTCTCCATCTCCTTACGCGGATGATCTAACTGCTGATTCGTGAACTGAACAACTGCTGCTTTCCTCCCCGTCACTCGCTTTCAAGTCTACGATTGTTGGGTCTTCCTTCCTTGCTTCTTTTCTTAACTACTCCAGTCTATCTTAGCCCAGCCCTGAAAACGTAACCATAGTTCTAGCATGGACTGGCTTCTCTTTCAAGACATGGTTGCAGAAAAGGCTAATGCCCTGACTCCAACGGCCTTCAAAGCCGAAAGCAGCTGATTCGGTCACAGGATTCGTGAAAACAGAACGCCTGCTTTTTTCTTTATAAAAGAGAATCTCTCTTTCAACTCTAGTGGTCACATGCAACCATCAAGAAAGAAGCAAGCATTTAACAAGAAAGCATCAACCATTTAAATGGATTCATTGAACTTGAAAAGCATTTACCTTTCGACAGAAAGCATTTTCACTAGAGCTGATTGAATCACCCGGGAATAGAGTCAGAACTAGAAGCTCACACCGGGAAAGATCTTTCTTAATAGAACCAGGTTCAAGGCGATCGGCCAGCGAGAATAACTGACTCTAACACCTACTCACGATTAACCATAAAATTAATAAGCCCTCACGCTCTATAGGAGTGATCCGATTCCCTCGTCGAGATGCGACAAGGAATTTCGCTGAGAGGTTAAATAGCGCGTTCCAATAAAGGAAATAGATGGTGAGAGGGGAGGAATTCAAACCCTACTCCATATCATAGAGCTAATTATATTGCAAACGAGATAATTGTCTTTTCAACATTGTTTTGACTGTATCGCACTATGTAATTTAATTTCCAAATCATGAGAAGGAAGACGTTGAGAGGTACAGAAGCAGCAAGAGATGGAACTTAAACACTGTAAGCATTTATTGGGCTACCTCAAAACTCTTCTCCCCGGTCGGAATAGGTAGGTCAATTCCTTCAGCATCAGAAGTGACCGGAAAAGAATCCGATGGATCAACTATTGAATTCCATTTGTAATCCGGGGTTCTGTTCATAGAGGTGCGCCTTAAACTTTAATAAAATTAGCACGGCCAAGTCACCACTTTAGCACGAGATTTTGAGTCTCGCGTGTCTACCATTTCACCACCAAGGCATCTTGAAAGTGAATCGTATTCCATGAATATGATATCTATCTAGTGTGATGTATGGAATATATGACAAAGGTGGAGTATTTCTATTGATCGGTCATGTCATATAGGCCCGAGTTGGACATCTAATTGCTTCGATTTGAATTATCCGGAGAATGCCTTAGATATATCAAAAAGATGGACAATCAAACCTATTTCTCGATTCAATAGAAGCTCAAAGAGGTGAATAGGGTCCCAAATAACGAGAGGTGTGTAAAAAGCAGGTCTGATTACGCCTATTCCTAATCCTAAATGGAATGTAAGGGCGTAGGGATCCATATGTAAA
>JAOWBF010048975.1:0-18466 GCA_028566175.1 Vinca major
GAATGGTATTGTCTCCATGAATATACATGGCATGTTGTGGGCATGGGCGCTTGTGTGGTATCCAAGTGTGGAAAATGCAGTTGGGTAAAACTGTAGGTGGCGGGATTTTGCCTTAACACAACAGAGGAGAGATGAAGAAAGTGCGCAGCCTTGGACTCGCTTAAGTTACCACTGCTACGTTCCATTATGAACATGCCCAAAGTGCACAAATTGGCCGAGCAAATCAAACATCATGCGGGAGAGAGACAGTCACGAAAGGCCTTGACATCGGCATAGACGTGGTCACTGCTAGTGCAAGTCTAGCTACAAGTGATGAGATTATGCTCGTTTCTTTTCGATAGAAAACTTCGAACTGGCAAGCCGGGCAAGAAGGTGAGCCCCGTTTCATTCGATCAGGTATCTACACAGGCCATGCACGACGCGCGCCCTGACCGACGTCCTGACCAGGCCATAATCATTTCCAGTATCCCGTCACGCAAATGGGAGCTGTTGGCGGTCCCGTCCGTCGAAGACCAAATCTGCCAATCTGGCATCGCTTAACTCGTCAAATTGATCAGGTGCCAAATCAAGGTGGCCGCTGGGATACATGTTCAAGTGGATTCTAAATCACTTTATAGCTGGCAGAAGGTTGATTTGTCCGCTCATTGCTTCCTTTCAAAACCAACCTGAGCTGAAATGATGCTGTTGCTATGACATGGTTTCTCCCAATGGCTACCTTTACTTGCATACTTGTCCTACAATATATTTGCAAGTCTCGTAATCACTCGATTGTTGAGCAGCTATTTCGTTTTTATGGGCTTCTGTTGTCGTGCCTCGAGACTTAGGTACAGGAAGAAGCAGGATAAAGGAAAGGAAAGCAACCACAACCGAGGCAGCCAGGGGAACTGCTCCCGCGCCCAGACGAAATGACCCCAGTCCGCAGTAATCGCCAGGAATAGACAAGCAAAAAACCCCATTCTTCCACCCAAGGCCCAATCCCAAAACCAAACAACCAATCTTCATGTCCAAAAGCCCTCCTACTCCTGCTCCGGGAGAGCAGGAAGCGATTTTTCCAGCGGAGCTCTGCTGGCGGGAGGGCAGAGCGGCCAATCGGATGGCTCCTCGAGAAGAGTCACCGCACTCTCTTCGACGAAAGAGACCAGCTGCTGATGGTGCAGTGGCTCGACAGGCGAGACTCCCCTCGAGACAGCCAGACCGATGCCGCCTCCCTCACTTCTCGTCTCTTCGCTGGCCCCGCTGCGTGCAGCCGCCTCGTGGCCGGCGATCGAAAAAGGCCGGGAGAAGTTGCGCGACTCACGGCGCGCCTTGCGGAGGTCAGCGTTGTTTGAGGAGACACGACGCCGCTCCACGACGAGACCAGCGGGGGAAGGGGCGGCGGGCGACGAGGAAGCAGACGGGCCGCTGGCATGAACCCGCTGGCCCAGAAAAGCTGGGCTCAATGGCAGGCGAGCTGGAATGCTGGTCCTGCGGGCGGAGAGGCGAATGGGCTGAGGGCGCTGGCGGGGCTCAGCGGAGGGCGAGGGCACATAGCGCGGGAGCGTCTGGGCAGAGACGCCCCTGGGTCTTGTGCGGAGACTGCCCTCTCCAGGAACGGGACTTTGCAGGGAGAGAGAGGAGGCGGCGGGCTCGGCGGGCTCGGGTGCGGTCTCCTTGTCGGCGCCGGCCCTGTTGGTGGAGACAGGCGCGCGCACAACAGTCTCTGCGCTGGAGGAGCGCCGGGTAATCGCCTTGGGAGGGTGACGGCGAGGATGTCTGATGACCGTGGTCATCGAGTCTGGGCTCGACGCGCAGAAGCTCTCGCTATGCATGCTCCGGCGAGGCTTTCGCATGGGGAGGCTTGAGCTGCTGCTAGTAGGGTCGGACGGGTCCAAGTCCGGCGCATCCTCCTCATCCAGGGCAAACTGGATGCTCTCCCGCTCCAGGTCTTGTTGCTCCAACGCGGTACTAATCCTCATGTGGCCGGGGCTACCTACTTGGGCACCAGGGGGCAGCGGAAACTCAAGCCAGCTAGGCTTGGTGAATTCACCAAGTCCATCGCGTGGCGCGCTCGACAACTCCACGGACGACTCGCACTTCCTTGTGACTGACCCAAAGGACAGCGAAGCGGACTTGCCTTCAAGCAAGTTGGAGGAAGACGCGGTGCGCGGGGAGTGCTCGATGATAACGGCCGAGCGATTCATGAGCTTCAAGGCCCGAAGGCCGCCGCCAACGCTGGTGACTACGCGACGGGACTTGCTGGTGCTGGCGGCTGTCTCATGAGAAGTAATGGGTTCCGTGCTGCCACGTTCTGATACCTCTATAGACGCGCGTTTGTCCTTCCGAAACCAGGACAAGCGCTTGGGCGGTGGCGCAGGTAGGCTCCTTTCCAGATCCAAAGCGACCGCAGAGTCCATGGAGGCGCGCTGCTTTTCAGGTGACCTGTCCATTGAGGGGAGCGCCGTGAGGCCGCGCTCGGGCGTGTGAAAGCCCTGGGGTTGGACATCGCTATCATCGGATGAGTCGCCGTCGCCCACAAGCAGCGTTTCCGAGCAGTCACCAAACGACGTATGCTTGGGGAGCTTATGTTCTAGAAAGTTATGTCAGCTATGTTCCTCTGCTGAGTGCTTCTCTTCCTTACTGGAGCTGGTCGTGTGGTTGTCAATTTGCGCTTGCGCAGGGATGGCCATGGCTGGCTCGTCTGGAGAGGTATGTCAGACATGCTTTACTGCTGTAAGATCCTTCTACTTACAGGCGCCACTGATGCTCTCAAGGTCCATTTGCCTCTCGGCAGGGATGGCCAGACGAGGAACGGGGGGCATCTCGACGTCTTCGGGCTCTGGCGCAGGCTGCTTCTGGGGAGAGGGCGTTGCTGAACGGGAGCAAGGGAACGAGCCAGGCAGCTTCGGGCGGAATGACGGGCTCATCTTGAAAGAGGGGAGGAAAGACGGAGAGATGACGAGAATTTGATGATGCTGACGAGACGCAGCGGGGAGGTGATGGTGTTTCGCGTATTGATCAGGACGCGATGATGGTGGCCGATGAGCGAAACGCGGTGGGGCGGAGAGAGACGGAGAGGGACAGAGGAAGTAAACAAGTCGAGGATGAGGTTGTTGAGTTCACTAGGTGTGAGCGGGTCCGCGCGGCACGACGCGCGTGGCTAGTCGCCCAATGCAATTAGTCGGACCCGCGATGTTGGGGAAATTTTTAACACTTTGTACCCAGAGTCTTCCTGTTGGTCTCGTCTGTAGCTTGTCCAACTAGCTATAGGATATTCGCCGATTGACAGAACATTTCCCACCACATCGCCTTCACAAGTGACGTCCTCTCAGCTGTGCCTACGAATGGATGGCCATCAATTGAATACTCAGCATGTGGTAACATCCGAGGCACTTCCAGATACCTTATACCCCTGTGCCATTAGACTGGAATTAACCGACAGCGACCAGGCTACTGAGACACGACAGTGGCCCATTATGGACTGTCTCCCCTACTCCAGCCATATTTAGCCTCCCCAAATCCGTCCGAAGCGGAGGCTCGAGTCTTTCCATTCGATCAGTCCGCGTTCTGGCGTCCTCTCCAGGTCACGCCGCAGACGCGTGAAAGCCTGACACTCAGAGCTCGCACGGTGAGACTTTTCTCCGATTGTCGTGGAGCGAGCAGGCGAGTCTCAGACCATTGGAGGAGCACGGAACGCGTGGACGGCAAAGGCAACACTTGTTCCAAGGTGCCCGAGTGAGCTGTAGCTGTAAAGCCGCATCCTCCGAAGACCCAATTTCAAAAGCACCTTCATCTGGACGTAAGAAAAGAAGAACGTATACTCCCTGACTGTTGGGTTGATTCTCCCTCTTATCTATAGATATAAAAGATTGTGTATGTCTAATTCTGCAGCAGAAAACGGTCGTGAGGGCTACACTACGACGAGAGGCATTTCCCAGCACAAAAGGGCGTCCAGAATCAACTCCACGGCTCCTTTGTCAAACAGCCTCCCGGCGGCCATTTGCAGGCTGATTCCTGCACGTACGCGGACAATAATCCGGCAATCTTCATTGTTGCTTCGGGACTTGGGAAACAGGCAAAGCACAGCCGTTCGTCGTTCGCAGGCCCCGCACGCGCGAAGCAATTCCCTTTTACCCGCATCGCACGCGAACACCGCGCTGACAGCTTCCAGACGCCTCCTCATGAGCGCAAAACAATGTTGCACTTTTACCATCACCTCTGACGTCCCAACCATGCGATTCTCGCAGAACGGAATCGCTCATGGTTGTAGCCCGAGGTCAGCCCTGACAGCAGGGGCCCCATGCATGCGCGGGTCCGGTCGCACGCGAAGTCTGAAAAAAGAAGTTCGATCGACAGTCCTATCCGTCCCTTGCAGAACTTTGTTTCTACCTTCTGCAGGCAAAAAGTGTTGAAACACCACGCACAAGAGACGTCGAGCGCTTGTCAAGTGGCTAGATTTGGATTTCGCTGGGGAGCCAGAGAAGCAAGCAAAAGCGGTGGTGTTCCCTTCGTCTGCGCTGCAACGGTCACGCAGCCTTGTGTCTTGGTCCATTGGCGTCGCAAAAGCGCGCCTCCGGGCGGCAACGGGTGCAGCAGACAGCAGAATGAGATTGTTTCTGGTAAACAAGTTTGATTCCTCAACACGATAGTCCGCCGAGCTAATTCGCAAGTCCTCGCACTGGTTCACAGAGTCCACGAAAGCGGCCGCTGCCAACTCCCCCCCGATGAGCCTCGGCTTCTCAAGCAATCATCACCGGTCGGCGTCGCGCCAATGCTCTCTCGCTGCCTCTTTGGAATCTATCCTGCTCACCCAAAAAAGATTATCCATGGGAACGAAGCCTCTCGAGGTGCTATATCGCCGTCGGTCTTTTCCTGGATGGCTGGCGGGCAAGCGGGGAACAAAGCACAAGGGGTAGGGAACGCATAATCAGACAAGAACGGTCTATGGGGATGGGGAAAAAGTAGCAGGGGGCCTTTGTGACTGGATTTAAGTTGCAACAATAGTTAGAAATTGAATTACGCAGAATGGATCCAACTCATATTACGAAAGCAGCCTGTGGGGGATGATTCAAAAACACCATGAGAAGGTGGTTCCATCAGATTCCACGACAAGATGGTTCCGCTTTCAGTGACTCTTTAGTTTGACATGTAGAGGAAACCGCCTATCCAATAGCAGTGTAGCTGCCAGCTAAGTGGGAAACGGCACTTTCCCAGCGTTTCCAGAAAGCTGTTCACATGGCTCGCTTATCGAGACAATGATTCGCCTGCATGGCCGCACAGTCAAATTGCTGCCTACTTGGCGCCCAACTCTGCTCCTCCAGCACCATCTCCACCTCAACACCAAGAACATCAACAACAGCCGGGCCCCAACAAAACCAAGGATCTGGCTGAACACAAATTTGTACTCTGCTCACTGCGACCTCTTCGAACGAAATATGGGCGGGAAAACCGCCACCTCTTCGAACACTATTTGCTGCGACGTGCAGTCGCTGAAAGTTTCCAAGTAAGTTGCGCCAACCGGGATATCCAGCGTCTTTGCAAGTCTGCTCTGCATTCCACCTCATTTGCACAACTTTTCGATCCCTAATTTAGTGCACTTTCTTTTCAATTCGCCGCTGAACTTCAATGTGGCGCACAAAGAACGCCTGAAGCTGGGCTGACTTACCGTGCAGCTGGACGCCTGAAGCCGAGGCTCGATTCTCTGCGGGCGTTCTTCATCTGAAGGACATCAAGCGGTCAAATGAGGACTTGGACAACCTCTCCAAATTGATGAACGAAGGTATGTCGGCCGAACTTCATCCATGCATTTGACCTTGTACTTGGCAATTGGAACTGACTTCATATAACAGAATTCGCTGGCGCAGCCATCCGTCAGCATATCAAGAAGAAGAGTAAGAACGCCTCGGGCTCTTATTCAACCATGACCCGCGACTCTTGCTTCCCTTCTATTGTCGCAATCATCCTGCACACTGGGTCGTCCCGCATCGAGCTTCTCGACCGTATCCAAAGTATCTGTGTATTTGACGTCGCAAATTGCACTGGCTCTGTCGCCAAGTTCGGCCAAGACTCCCCCTCCTCACGCCCGCTTCTAAAGAGAGAGGAGCTGGAGGCTCAGACCTTCGCCTACCCAGATCCAGCGGACTGCGAATACGCAAGATTGTAGTTTAGCCGTCATCTACCCATACCCAACGGACGGCAAATACTCAATTCCGTTTCTCCCAAACCGCTTGCCCCCAGCCTCTCACCTGAACGCAAACACTACCAACCTTCTACGACCTACGGAATCATCAAGAACGACGTTCCTAAGATGTCTCAGCGTCGCAAGCACGGTCCGAACTTTGTTAAGTTTGCTCCAGCCTCTGTCCAGATGAACGAGGAACGTTAAATGGCGAAGGAGCAGCTGAGCAACCTCTCCGTAAGCCTCATCGCAACACAAATGGTAAGAACGCTGAGTAAAAAAAAAACTCAACTGTTTGCGTGGATAGGATAGTCGCTGACCTTCGATAAGGACACTCAAACACGAACATGGGCGTTTGCATGGAGCTTATTGATGGAAGAGAGGCCTTGGGCGCCTGCCGGCAGTCACCTATGACGTCAGTTAGCTAGTAGTAGATAGGCGCGTCTTCCTTCACGCGCACTCCTACACAAGACAACAACATTCAGAGCCTGGCTTTCATCACTTCTCGATCTGCTCATTGCTGGCGTTTCCACCGAGAACGCTCCAATCGCTGTTCCTTTAACCTACCATCCCATCACTCGCGCAAATACGGAAAATTCCATATAGCTCATCGATCTGATCCTCAATGGTGCTACCGCCAAGAACGCTCCGATTCCTGCCCCTGGTTCCTACTGCTGATGATCCACTCCTTCAACGCTCCTGACAAGACCACTCAAATCTCCGCCTCGATCCTTTTCATTCGGAGTCTCCACGCTTGGAGAATCTCCGCTCTGACTCCATGTTGCAGCTGCGCGTCGACATTTCCGGCCAGGACGCAGCGAAAGATGCGGTGCAGCAGCTGGTTATACGGAAATTCAATTCACGGAGACATAAGTTAAGGTGCTCGGCGTGTCCATTTTCTGGACAAGAGTATCGCCTTGCTGAAGCGGAATCATTGCCACATGCAAGTCGACTTCATCCCAACCACCTTCCGCCCTTCAACCTCTGTGGTCACCACATTGGCAATTCCTCCTCGCGAATCATGGCCGAGCGCAAGGCGCCACAAACTGAGCAGAACTAATCCACCCCACGCCCCCCCACCGAGCACCGAATGTTGCCTCTGGCTTCAGGGCTTCCGCCCGCGCTTTTAGATTGTCCTCGATCAGATGCTCATCAATGACATCGACGCCATTGAAGAGTTCAGAAAGTTCCTTGGCGTCAAGGAAGCAGTCGGCGCTTGTGCTACACAACCTTGGTTCTTCTGGATCAGCTGGGGTGTTACCTGGGAGACAATGGTCATGGGCCCCAAACGTAGAGAGCTTCTCTTCACCCAACTGGCTTGGGGGCATGCGACGCAAGTCCTTAATTCAGGCAGCCTCGTTGCCAAGAGTATTCTCCAACCAAGAGTCTGTGAACTTGGCCTTTTCCCCAACCGATTCACAAGCGAGCGGTCAGTATGATCTTTCGCAGGAGCCTGCTTGGGATATTCCTGGGCAATAACATGGACATGAGCAAGTGGAAACATCGATTTCCAAACGGCATCGGCACCGAGGGACGACACTAGAATGATGGAGCAACTCGGGAACGTCGTTGCATAGAGGCAGGTTGCCAAGTGCTGATATCGGTTGATAGGATATTTGAATACTGAAAAGACCTTCAGCAAGCTATCGTAGTGTTGGTAATTTGCTCTTTGTGTTGCGATGGAACCTAGTTAGAACACCTCATAAATGGCTCATTTCCCTCCTTTTCGCATTGCATACAGGTTTATTTGAAGCCCATTACGCGAAGGCTCCGACCAAGGAAGACAAAGAGTCCCGTGGCTATTCTCTTTTATGGTAGAGCGGGGTCTTTCTATAGTACAACGGGGGTGGGGGGACGGTGTCTTCGTTTCTTCAGTTTGCTGCTTTATTTACTTATGCTGCTCATCCCAACGAAGAAGAGGCGCTTTCGATGACGTGGAAATTTAGCACTCGGCGTGCGCGTAAGCACTTCGTACGGGAAACTAACACTCCGAAGTTGTATGATGGGTCAGTGTGGCATGGCTTTGTGTGACCAAGTCCGTGCACTGCTCGCCCGGCCACGCTTGTTTACTTTATCCTCCTCTCAAGCTCTGCTCAACCACCACCTACCCTAATCACGACGCATCCAATCTTTGACGAAAGCCCGCACATCCGATCGGGCTTTGGTCATTCAATTCCTTCCGCCGATTTCAGTCCAGTAACGGATAGAAGAACCAACCAAATCGCCATTACCCCTACCCGCGACAAAAGTCTCCAGCTGCGACATTGGCAAGACCAGATTCAGCAACTTGGCTCTGCCAGTGTGACGTTGAGCGACTGCATCAACATCCAAAACTCTGACCATTTCTTCAATTGGTTCATAAACTCCGCCATGGGTAACTACATTCATTCCTGAAGCCATACTCACAGTCTGCGATGCTGCGAGCACGACTAATCCGCTGCAGCCAAGAAGTTTACCCATCCACTAAACGGCAACTCAGGCAACCAGAAGACGAAGATGGGCCACACTTGGCCTCGCTCTGCCGTGAAGAACCTCAAATCTTCAAGCGGCCTTCGTGGCTCGAAGAGCCTTCGTGGGACCCTCAAGAACCTCAAGTCCAAAGCCTTTACCCTAGGTGGACAAAAGCTCAAGAGAACCATGACTGGCAAGGACCGCGGACTACAGGATTCTGGAAAGACCACCACTTCCACTCTCAAATGCTCCTTTATCAACCACGACGACGACGCCGACCGCATCCAACGCCAGGGCCTGGATCTAGATCGTGCTGGAGTATTTGGTAAGGATGCCCGCCAGCCAGAGCTCGACCGCGATCCAACCAAGCTCACTCAATTCCTGGCGTTCCCAGAGCTGGACCGCGATCCGACCAGGCTCAGCCAGTTTCCAGCGCTCCCAGAAGAGCACAATGAAGTAATGGGCGACGCACCCGAGCCCATCTCCTGCCCGACCCACGAGCACATCTTCGACGGTGTCTTTCCCGGCAAGAAGCCCAAGCGAGCAACCACCATTTTCCGTCGTCCGACCGTTCTATGCCATTTTACAGAGGCCACAGAGGACACAAAGGGGTTGAAAATTGAAGCTGAAGACCGACTCATCTCTTTCCCAGCTTTCGACCTTTTCCGTCACGGTGTCGATCACGGCAACGTTCGCAAGCGCGCTCCCGCAAGATTTCGTCGCGCCAGTGCGTTTAAGGCCTTGTCCGATATCGAATGACAATACTAATGTACAGTATTGAAGGTCACTGAAATATATCTTCATCCAGGAGACCACCTCCTCATATTGTGAATCGTGTTGCTGTAACACCACCACATTAGAAATTGAGGGACACCTTGGACTAGGATTGTGTGGCTACTCAATCAGCAGTAGCTGAAGAGCAGCAGGAATTGGAGCAGACTCTTACTTGGGATTGAAACAATACTTCGGAACCGCCTTTTCAAGGCAGCTTGAATAACACTTGTCAAACTTGCAATTGTACTCGCCATGCGTGCGCTTGTGGAAAGACCTCTATCATAACTCAGTCCATAGTAATATAAGCACCGTGATGCCGTGCTCACCTCCGATTCTGGGACAGGGAGTCCCCACGGTCGCGCTTTCTGTGAAGAAGACGGTCCTCTCGCGTGGCCTGTGCATGTGATGTCATTGTTCCGGTTGCTCGACACCGCCGCCGTCTGCCTCCCGCCCGCACTTGACTTTGCGTCCCCCATAACAAACACAAATTTTACCACCGTCAATTCTCCAGCATCGAAATATACACCAACACTACCCACGACTACAACATCCTCATCGATTTCCATTCAAGCGCGACAGCCGTAGAGCTCATCCTTGCGGCCGCTCCTCTCGTTCTTGGCGAGGGCAACTCCGCCGACATCTTGCACGCCATGCATCGCCCCACACGACACACGGCCAACGTAAGCAACAACACTTCAGCTACAGGTTCACTCTCTTCAAAGCAAAGGCTAACGAATTCTAGCGGAGAGACTCGGCCATGGGCAAACCTTGGCGCATGTCAACGATGTCGCCCGAGACATGGCAATGGAGGACGCTAAACCTGAGCATGACCAGGTCAGCGCCTCTCCGGATGATGGCTCCCACATTCTGGTATGAGGAACTCACTCGTTCTAAGAACCTGCCTTTACTGTCTTTCGTACCAAAGCCCTGGACGAGCGGGCACTTCAGGCTTCGGAAGAACCCTATGTCAGTACCAACCTGCTATGTTATCTCGCACTGGTCGGGGTCGGGCACCCGCGCACAGTAACTAATTGCCGTTGATCTTCTAGTCGAATTCACAGGTCGCAGCGGTGCTTTGGTTTCCTCTGTTTCCGTGGGACCAACCATATAACATCTCTCGCCGAGAGTCAGCCGCACTGCTTTCGCCGATAGTCCCGGCAACGTTCAGCCCGTCGGCAATGCTCCACTGACTCTCTGGGTTATTTCTTGCGACATTCCATATTCAAACCTCAGGCCCGGCTGTTGAACGAACGAAGACTGTAGCGCTCGCAACAACGAGCGCAGCCAGCTATACAGGTGTCGCTCGGTGGCGACGACGTCAGGACATGATATCAGAGACCTGTGGCGTTCGTATTGATGCTCTGCTGATAACAAAGGATGGGAACCGCTCTAAAACCTGCGTAGGTCTGTTCACCCGGTCAACGGCAATCTCATGGCTTTTGCCCAATGTCCCGACAACGTTCAACCTGTCTGCGGACTGAGAGTTCGAGCAGTACCACCCGCTATACTTTTGAGTGGGGTTTGGTAGCTTGCTGTCGAGCATGCCCACACTCGATCCCACAGTGTAGTACTCCAATCTACTGCGCTGAGCTGTGCTACACAAATATCATCCTGTCTTATATTCACACCCGGCGGTGGTCCAGGGTCTGGACAACAGTCGCGTCGAGTCGCGTGCTCCCAACGGTATAGCCATGGAGAGCAAAGCACCGCCTTAGCCGATATATGGAGTTGACGGAAGGTTAGAGTGGTGTTGGTCGGTGAGGGATTAGAGGAGGCGTATGGAGGAGCAACCCGACGGTCAGCCTTTCTCCACCGAGAGCGGTTCCACCCGTTATGCCCTGGTCAGCCTTGGAGAGGGCCAGGAGCGATTTGCTGAGCATGCTCTCCAATCCGTTGTTGAGGTAAGTCTACTACAAAATTCTCTTTACCTTCTTGCTCACCGTTTTTTTCAGCGAAAGCCATACATGACAGAAAACTCACCGACTGGGATCGTGAAGATTCGCTTTCAAGATATAATCAAGAGAGAGCTTTCACTCTGTCAATCCTTACGTTCGACTGTTGAAACGTTGTTGAAGTAAGTCTACTGGAAGCTTCTTTTGACCTTCTCGCTCCCTGTTCTTTCAGCTTACACGCATGAGAAGGCGCACCACGCTAATCTTGGCTCGCGCAGCTATGCTTTCAAGTTCGACAGCATGAGCATGCGCCTGTTGTTGAGGTTTGTCCACTTCAAGCGCCTTTTACCTTGTCGCTCACTGTCCTTTCAGCGCACTCCGTACATGAAGGCGCATCGTGTGAAGCTTAGCTTGCGCAGCTGTGCCTTAAATTTTGACAGCTTGAGAAATACCAAGCCAGAGTAGGCTGAAGATATACGTCATCGCAGCACGACATTATCGGAATATTGTTCAAAGACAAGGTCAGTAGCAAGCCTCTCGAATCCCCATCAAAGACTGAATTACTGACACGTTCAGCTGGCGGATTGCAATTTCACAATGCGCAGGGACGAATTCTTTGCAGATGATTTACATCCAGGACGCGGGGGATGGTGGCATTGACCAGGAGGATGAAGGGCAGAAGTCAACGGGCGGATGGACCAAAGCAAAGCCGCCATTGGGATTGTTTCTGAACATGACTCTCGAAACTTCAATCCAGAACATTTAGTCAACTTGAATGGAACTCTTCAAGCTTACTAGACCCGCAGTCGTGTTGCTTGTGCTTATACGCGTGCAATGTCCACTACAACTGGTCCAATGGCAGTTCCAGCCAAAGTCAGCAATTGCGTAATATCAACATCACCGCGCCTTTCTTCCCACTTTGCAGAGCCTTTTCACGTCTGGCTTTGATTATTTATGAGCAACGTATCGTTCAACTCCGCAGGAAGAGTGTCTTCTATGAATTCAAAGTCTTCGCGTTCTATATTCTGGCTGTATACTCTTTACCACGAAGCCGCCGTGGCGTGAGAAGTTGCCCTTTGCTTGCTGAACGATCTTTGACAAATGGGAGAATAGGACAAAGAGTAAGCTCTGTGCCTGTGATGTAGTTGGTGGAGCTGAGTGCGTCTGAACCATGAGTAAGGCCGCTCTCTCGCGAGGTCCGTGCATGTGTTATGGTTGCCCGGCACCTCTACTAGTCTTTCGACTCCCTCGCTGGCCCCTCTCCACTGCACGCACGACCATCATCCTCCATTGCCATCTTCAACCACTTCAATGTGTCCAGCGACTAGACAAGACCTACAAATTCTTCCTGGCCCCAGCCCGACCGCGAGGGCAGCGGAGATCGTCATCACCGCCGATTGCAAGACCGTCAAGATGGAGACTGCGCTCGATACCCTACAGGAACTCTATGCGCATTACGAAGAAACAAAAGCCTCCAAGCATGATGAAACTGTCGATGATAGTGTTACCGATGGCTCTGGAGAGGTCACTATCAAAAGTGAGCACGCCAACACCGAATCACAACTTGGCTGTTTGTTTTCGGGAGCTGATGAGATGCGCCAGTGAGCCCATGGCAGACACAGATGTTTGTGGCTATCGAGGAAGCAGCTGGGCCGAAGTCGCAACGTCGCACTCGCTCTGTCTCCTCTTTCATGGCGGAGTACTGCGTCAAGCTCGCCGACGGTGCGCTTGGCCCACAGATTGGCTTCGATCCCAACAGATGTCCAACTGAGGCACCCAACAACTCCGCTTTCGTGGACGGCTCTGCTACCGACAAGATTCGGAAGCGTTCTCCGAACAAGCACGCCCGCAAGAGTGTCTACACCATGCCTGGAGTTTCTCAAAGCCACCGTGCAAATCACTACCAGTCTCCTTTCACCGCTCTCGCCGGTGAGCCCGCACTCACTGAGCCGTCCATTAACTCCACCGTCAAAGATGCTGCTACGCCCGAGTTTCGGAAGAGGGCTCCGTCGAAGTTCACTCGCAAGAGTGTTCTTGGCGTCTTTCCTAAGAAGAAATAAATTCGTGGCTGTCTGTTCGGTCAATACGCGGAGTAGCGAATGGAAAAGCTGCTTAAATATGTGTATTCAGAACTGAATAGGACGACCAGGGTGCGAAAAGAATGTCGGACATTGATGGAACATTGGCATCAAGCTTGGAAAGGAGTATGAATGTAAGTATCCCAATGAGATTTCAGTCAGAAAAATATTGAGTGCCAACAGGAACCAGATACCATATTCTCGACAGACCGAACGGAAGTACCCTACATCGCCTAAAGGGTGAGCTTGAGGCATGGTCTGGACTGCTACAATCGGTATCGCTGGAGTGCTAAGTTGGTCTTGGTCAATGGCGTTGGGAAAGAATGGTTTGCTGGTTAAATTCACCGTTTATCTTCACTCTCCTTGTTTTGTCCACATGCCTCTGGATACTGTCTCGCTCGTTTGCAAATTTGTTGAAAAAATCTTAGTGTTGCTCGTCCTCCTGCCACCTTACCACCTGCACACTGCCGCTATCAACAGTCTAGCCTCGAGAAAGACCGCTTCATACTACATTCTCCTTTTCATCAGGTAACCCATCTTTCGAACCTTGGAACGTAGGTACTGAAGAACTCAGACCAAGAAAATGGATGGGACGTGATGAAGCTCTGTCTGCCTCGAATAGACAGCGGAGCGACGGACCCCCGAGTCCCAGAGAGCAACACAGCTCAACTGGAAAATCATTGCGCCCTAGGTGTGGTGCGCGTGGGGTGTGAGGCAAGTCTTGCTGCTTGATATCAATGTCAGGTTTGAAAGACAATGTTCACGGTGAATTGGACCTTTATTGCGCGCTTGGGAAAATTATAACCATGGAGCCGGTCAGCGAACCCCATGGATTAAGCTGTCACCGATCCCTTGAAGCATCCAGTGTTAGCGCCGGAGGCACGATGCGCGGCTGTATCCGCAACGCCATCAGTGTCGTGTCGCGCTACAATTCCCCAAGATACGTAAACTGATCCAAATTGAAGCACAGCAACCTGACTGCGGTTCCCTTAGATACTACTAGAAGACAATGAAGAGACTTGACATTCCAACCTCTTGAAATATCCCAGCCCGAGTATCGGAGATCCGGCAAATCCTCATGACAAGGGAAGCCTTGCACTGATCTCTGTCCCGGGCCTTGCAACCACTCTGTGTACTCAGTTTAGATCCCTGAGAGCCCTCTATGAGAGCGCGGAAAGCTTCTCAATTTTAGTCCGTCCGTCGGAAGGCAGCGCGAAACCGGAGCCTCTAAAGAGCCCCAGGCAACAGCATTGCTGAGGATCTCGTGGATGCGACGTGTTCTGGTAACAGCGAAGACGAGCGTAGTTCTCAAGGGTGGCCTAAATAGGAAGGGACATCTTGTGGACGGCTCGCGGGAACAGATTGTAGGTTCATGAAGGATTCGCAGGTGGTTCTGTAGCGGAGTCAGTTGTCAAGTCAATCGCGTGTTTGGTAGTAGGTTCGAGTGAGTTCGGCGCGAGTGAAGGCCAGAGTCTTTGTTCCCATTGTGCTGCCAAGATTCCCCTGATAATAGTCAGGCACATTGGCCGTTCCTGAGGTCGGCATTACGTCATGCCGCTGTTGCCTCCCCTCACTCTCGCAACCCGTTTGCTCCGCCATCTACATTTGTTTACTCTTTTTTGGTCCCGAGTCAGGCACCTGGCGGCAGCTACGGAACAAGCTATTGCGCTTCCCCATGCGTCTTTTCGACAAAACGGACTCTACCAGCAACGAGACTCCAGCTATCGACGGCAGCAACGATTCTCCATCAATTAACCGGCGCCATCATTCTGCTACGCCAGTCGTTTTTCCT
Organism: Vinca major; assembly: GCA_028566175.1. Lineage (NCBI taxonomy): Eukaryota > Viridiplantae > Streptophyta > Magnoliopsida > Gentianales > Apocynaceae > Vinca > Vinca major. The sequence goes on from JAOWBF010048975.1 coordinate 15,142, forward strand.
TGAACAAACACGCGTCCACGGCCATCTCTCCCCATTTGCAATCAGACTACGGCACAGGTGGTCGACAACTGGCTCGGCAGTCTTACGAACACTCCTCCCCAGGACCGCATTATCTCACCAGACATGTTCTGGAACATTCCGCTCTCTCCTATCCACGACCGCGACCCGCCGCCATACACTCAAGTGGGAGACTCTCCCACTCGAGGCAGTCTGGACAGTCTCCCAGGGTACTCTCGTTGACTGGGCTCGTGAGTTGTTCTTCGGATCCACCGCTTCAGCTACCATCTTGCTAACTTTAATCAATAGCCTAGACAACCGTACAATGATTCCTCCGAGGAATCGCCACGCGGAATCGGCAGTCTGAGAGCCTTTGAACGACGCAGAGGATGCTGAAGAGTTACCAGGCCAAATTATATCAATCCAGCGCACCGGAAGCATTTGAATGAAGGAGACAGACAAAACGTGGACCTGTGCTCCTCTTCCCCATAGGTACAGTCCCAGTTGCCACTTAAGGCACCTGGGGAGCACACAGCGACGCGCGAGAAAATGGAGACAATGATGATTTACGAGAAAGAACCCTGTTGCTTTGCGTATAATTCTCGTTGTTGTGAAGACGTTCGGAACAAAGGACAGATAGATTCCAGCTGGATAGGACAATGTCCAAACCCTCTAATCTTTGTTAAACGTCAAAGAGAGTCCCCTGACACCAGTGCATTGTTCATTCAAACTTGATGTTTCCGTCTGGAGTATAAGGGCAGAGCCATAGCAGGCATCGAGGGGAAAAACCGCACACAGCTTCCTACATTCGCTCCCATCAATCGAATCTGGTAATCAAGCATCTCCCTTTCGCTCTATTTGCAATTCTAACTCTTTGACATGGATTCAAACCGTCTTCCTGACAATCAGCAGAACCTGAACTTTGCCGACGGCCCGCTTCCCGAGGGTATCGAGCTTGACGGCGGCCCCGTCCACGGAATTGACGCTGCCGTTCATGATTTAGAGCAAGAATGGCTGCAAGAGCAAGTTCACAACCGATTCGTTGGGTTCTATTTCGATCTTGTCGAAAGCAGCCCGTGGCGCGCAGGCTGGGCTGAGCCCAGCATCAGCGAGCGCTACGCCATATTGCTACTCGTCGCTTCGCAGCGCATCTCGGACAATCAGGTTATCTCGGACGCCGAATTCGACACGCTCTTTGCTCACTTGCAGCCGTACATGGACTGGGACGTCATTCGCGGCGTCCCCGACCAGGACATTACCGTGCAGACGCTCGCGAATCGCATTTACTCGGAAATCACGGTGCAGGCAATGCGCATGAATGTTGAGGACGGCAATCCTTTTCATTCAGTGAATGGGTTGGCTACGCTCAAGGTAAGGCTGTTTGGATATGCGTTTGCGTATTTTCGTAGGGCTATTCGCGGGGCTGATGGGGAGGCCCGCAGGGACTTCTGGGTTGACGCGCAGACGATTTTGATGAGGGCAATTAATGACCTTCCGTTTCAGCATGACAGGGGGATCTTCATAGCTAGCTAAAGGGTAATGGTAGGTATGAAAATTCAATGCAAAGCTTTCTTAAGATCGACTGGTTAAGGGACTAAAGAAACGAATCAATTTGTCTAAATCGGAGCGTTCAATGCCATGTTCAGCAAATATCTGATCCTTCGTTTCCGACCCCAATCAATGCAAATGATGTTCAATCTCCCTATCGGATACGAGATGAGAGCCTCCTGCACATCTGTACCCGCCGGCCTGTTTTATCCACTTGAAGCCCACAGGGCAGACTCCCATCTGGCGGAGAGCTCGTTGCGACTTTGCCTCCTCTCTGCGTTCCATCTCCATCTCCACCTTCCTAATTTGAATCCTCTCCCTCTCATCCTTCAAGCGACGTTCCTCGAGTATATTTTCTAATCTCTGCGTCTCTCTTTCCCTCTTCTCTTCGTCACCTCCGTCATTGTCGTTCTTCTTGTCCTGCTCCTCAGGCTTCTCATGTCTTTCTACTCTGGACTGATACTCCTGTTCCGCATCTTTGGCCTTGCGCGGATCTTCTTGCAACTGCTTCCACACTGCATCGCTCACACCGACATCTTTCTGCAAGTCATCTGCAGTGGTGTTTGCTTTCGTCGTCTCTTCGACCTGTGGCTCTTCAGGGTTACTCTCTGCATTTGAACTGTCCATGGCAGTCGCCGTGGCAGAGATGGCTGCAGAAAGGGGCTCATTCTGGAAGTCGAGGCTTATGGTGGGAAGAGGATTGCTGGAAGCGCAAATGGGCTAGGCCTGAATCCCCCTCTGCGTCTTCTCCCGCACCATCTTCTCCATCTCGAAGACAATGTCGCCCTTCCTTCACAGGTCGGGCCTCCTTTGACAGCCTCCCAGACTTGAGAATGTTCCCAAACACAGCCTTGCCGGTGGTTCAAATGTTTCTGGCATTGGTCCAGTTTGGCAAACCTCGCAAGGTGTTGAGAAGCTGCACCAGCTGGGAACAGAAAGTATCAGTGGGGGATTTCAGCACAGTAATATCGAGGACCTTCTTCTTTCTTAACCACTGTGTCGGGAGCTCCAACGACTCTTTCGGCGTCATGGCTTCGAACGTGATCGTCAACGGAAACCTCGATTTTAGTCCAGGGTTGAAAGCCATCAAGGATCCTCCGCGTAGCCCGCAAGAATAACAAAGAGCTTCTGTGCAGACTTGGGCTTGGTTAGATAGTCGATCATCTCTTCAATAGCCTCTTTGACAAAGTGCCCGTCTCCGAGTCTGTACGCCTCATTGATGAAGAGGACTTTGCCAAGCGCGTTCTCGAACAGTTGCTGGATCTTGGACCCCGTGTGACCGATGTACTGGCCGATGAGCTCGGATCTCCGCCGGTTCAGGTCCCAACACGTCTTCTTTGGTTAGCAGCATGTAATCTGGCTTGGTGCCAGCCTTGCGCTCGCGGCGAAGTCTCCTTGTTTAGCGGTACGAAATCCGGGCAAGCGTGTTTTCCACCTGGCGACCATTGCCGAACCCTTCGCGGCCTCTGCCTCGACCGATTCTGTGCGCGAATATTCGGCCGTACAGCCCCTTGATCCCGAGCTCGAATTGCATTCTCCAGTTCCATTGCTTCTCGATGCTTTAGTTCAAAGTCTCAAGGGGCTCTTTGTCCTTTGGACGGCAGTTGCTTGGGGAATCCGATGAGAATGCCAGGATTATGAGCGAAGAAGGTTTCCATTGGCTGGTTGTAGCCAGCTAAGATGAAGACGGCTTTGTGTTGAGCCGAATGAAGACTGAATTGTATGAACAACTGAAGACGCTCAGCAGCGAGCGCAGTAGCTAACTATATAGCTATAAGTG
>JAOWBF010049397.1:0-10689 GCA_028566175.1 Vinca major
GTTGTTTTAGTAACTGGTCTCTATTCGATTGCTAAATTTTGAGACCGAATTGAAAAACACTGCCGTTTCAGTATGTAATAATTTATTTCAAAAAAATAAAGATATTTATGAACAAAACGAGGCCGTTTGTATGTCTGTTTATTCATTCTCTAAAATTAGAGACCGATTATGTAAAAGAAATTATTTTACGGCACATATAGTGAAAATGGTTCTGGGCAAGAAAATGGCCAATACTATATGATATATTAGGCTTGTAAATAGAAACCAAGGTTGGACACGAAATGACTTCATTTTTAAAATATCGATGTATAGAGAGAGAATATATTAAAACGAGTTTGTTTTTCCTTTTGATCTTTATATATAGAGACCGATGCTAAAACGACATTGTTACGACACGAACCCAGCTATATCCCGCTTTCTCTGTCGATTGATTCCAGATTCTCCATCTCCTCTAATATTCCGCTCTATACCCCTCTCCCCCTGATCACCTCTCTCTCTGATCGGCACCGACATTGACAATGTGCCTCTTTTCCTCCATTCAGCAGCTCCGCGCGTTGTTTTATCCCTCCATTCAAGTATGCTTTCTCAACCTGTTTAATTAGTTTTGTTTGATTTCCATGGGTTGCTTTGAAAATGTTAATGATTTTTTATTTGATTCAGTAAATGAAATCATTAGTTGGTTTGAACGATTTTAATTAATTTTATTAACTTATATGTTAATGTATTAGATTTGAATGATTAATTAGGTTAATTGCTTTTGTATTTCTTAGTAAAATTTATATTTTCTTTTCATGCATATGGATTGAGTTGGGATTGTATTAGCATGCTGGATTTTCTGTTACAGTTTTATCGGAGTGGCACAGCGGAAACGTGATAACGTGTATAATTGGGATTATATGTATATCTTCTTGTGTAATATTTGAGTGTGGTATTACTTGTACCTTTATACTTCCTACATTTCCTATATTACCATACCTGTTTTTGGAAACCTGTAGATTCGTTGCATCTAGAGTCTATGGTCTTTTTCTGCAGACGATGCACGTTTCGAGGACAAAACTTTTATATAGAGGGGAATATGTGATACCCGGGTCTTTTTGATAGCATGTTTTATCTGTTTATGTATTTTATTGTATTATATGGTATATTTATTCGGTTTAGTGTAAGGGGCAAATTAGTAAAATAAGGAAGTTAGAGGACTTATGTCATAAGATGAATCTTTTGGTTGGGTTTTGTTATTTGGTAGTTAGTTTTGGAGGGAGGAAGTTAGAGTTTGTAATGGTGCCTTTTAAGATCAGAACAATAGGTTCTAATATATGGTTGTATAATCATAAGATTATAGAAAAATGGTGACATTAATTAAGTTATAGATAGAGGGCAAAGAACGAAAAGAGAGAAACACCGAAGTGCTGGAAAACCTGGGCAGCAAAAGATACCCCTTGACAGAAATAGTAAATGAACCCGGATTATTCCCATATTTTAACTATAGATAGAAGACTCATTAAACTAGATTCTGATTGGAGGAGATTGGATGCTATGAGTCGGATTAAGAGATATCAACTTCGTAGTATAAGGCTGTGAAAGTTTGAGTAAAACTAGTGTTGAGGAGAGATTGTTAAATTGGAGCATCAAACGGTATATGATTGAAGCGATTCTTGTTTCTAATGTTTTACGTGTTAAAGGACCACATTTTGCATGGTGTAGATTTGATGCCAACAGTTTGTTTAAGAGTTATTCCTGTGAGAATTAGACACTGCGAATCTGAAATTCGGTTTCATGTTCTTCCTTTGGAGTTTCGATTAAACAAGGTAAGTAAGGATCCTTCGCTCTTGTTTTTCTGTCCTAAAATGCATGAACTGGGATTTTTCATATTATAGAGTTAATTGAAAGATTTCCCATGTTTTTACGCACAAAAAATCAAGATGAAGAACCGTAGTATATTTGCATCTCTTGTATAATCGGTTATAATATGTATAAGTACCCAGGAAAGCTTTCAGTCCTCCACGAGGCCCGGACCCTTGTGGGATTAAAAGGTTAGGGCTGTTAACAGTGTTATGGAGTTCACGAGCATGAACAATGACATAACATGGTATATCCTTAAATAATCATTTCTGAGCCTTACTAGTTATGATATGATACGAATACGAGGGCCTCTTAAACGACATTAAAGTTTTGGGTTGTTAACCGTTTGTTAGTGTTATTGTCAGATGATTGATCTCGGTTGTAGAATTATTTGTTACATGGTGTATTGATACTCATCATGTTGAATTATTATGTGTTGGAAAGCTACGAGTTAAGGTGCTCGGTGCACGATTTCTGATATATACATGATTGATTTGATAGGGTATTGTTATGACATGCTATGTTTATGTTTTAATATTGTTTTTATGTGTCAAATTTAATCAAAAATCTGTGTTTTGGGTTGAGAATTTTGAAATTACAAAAAATGGAGTTTTCTTCACAAATTAAGCGTGAAGAATGAATGTTCTGAAACTAGTCGTCCGGACCAAACTACTGAAGTAAATTGCGGACGACCGGGTTGAAAAACCCTCGACCGGAGCTCTTGTAGTCCACCATAATGTGATGCCTAATTTGATCCCTGACGACCACTTTGGTCGATCGAGGCCATCTGTCAATCATCCAAGATTTTCGTTTCATAATTATATTGTTCTGATTTCTCTCTTGATAAAGTGGTTGAAATCTTGTATTGTGTTTTTAAGTACTTCACAACTGTTCAAAAGTTGTTTACAGGTTATGTCAAGTCAAGTTTTATATACTTCATATGTTTTTGGGAAACACGGGAAGATTTATTGTTACTTTGGTCCTTCATCCCATGGGTGATCGATCCTTACTAGAGTAGTAGCTCATCCTTTTTTCTTTTTATATTTTTGTAGATGAGTATGTTGGTGATGATGTTGAGGAATCCTGGGAAGGGGAATTCGAAGAGTAGAATTCAAGACATGTATTAATGATGTAATAGATAGTAAAACCTATGTAGGTGAACAACATTGGTATTCAAGTTATGTAATTTCTGATAAGTATTGACGATATATAAAGATTTAGGTTATTTAGTTTATGTTTATGGTTTGGAAGATTCATATTGTGTTATGGGTTCGGTGTTCCATTGGTAGATGGAATATTGCCAAGTCACCCTCTAATTACGAGTTATGTGACAGATGTGGTGGTGGATTGTGGAGGAGAGACAAGAGACGTGGAGAGAGAAAGAAAGGGGTAGGTTTCGGATTTTATGTGGTTGGGAGTATTTGCTTTCTAGTTTGTTTGTTTTTTCTCTTCGAAAAACTATTTCTTAGCTTTGTGGTAGAATTTGCAATAATTTCCTAAATAAGGTACTAAAATGTGATAAATTTAAAAGGGAGTTGGATCTATACCCAAACAAGGTTAAAATTGGATTGAAGTCTCAGAAGCTGCGAGTTTTAGGAATATAAGTACTAACATAGATAATACATTAATTACCACTTCTCCATAGTTTATCCCCACGATAGAACTCTCAAAAGCTGAGATGTTTTAGGAAGATAAATAATAACATCGATAATACATTAATTACCACTTCTACATAGTTTATCCCCATGATAGAACTCTCAGAAGCTGAGAGGTTTAAGAAGATAAATAATAACAAACATAATATATTAATCATGACTTTTACAACGGTGATCCAATTGTGGATCAATTCAATTAGTAACTTAGTTTCAAGAATAGGATTGCTGACCATTTGCAAAGAAGACAAAAGTCCATACAAACACTCCTACCATAGTTCTTGGCAATCCGCCTTGCATCATCGCAATCCTCAAATACTTCAGGGAAATAATTTCCTTCAGGTACTTAAGTACACCATCTCCAAGGCTTTCCAATGAGTCTGATTAGGACAACTTGTATATCTCGTTAGTTTATAGAAAATTAAATGTGGGGTCTTGAACCATTTGCAAGATATTGCAAACTGCATAACATGTGAGAATACCTTAAATAAGATAAAGGAACGCCACTTGCATTCTTGAATAAAGATATAGAAGGGTAACATGGAGTTTTAGCGGTTTTGCAATTCTGATAACCATATCTCTTAATAATGTTCATCTCAACATAATGAGTCTGAGAAAATGGTTATCCCTTTAGTTGAGTGAATCAACTTACGGACAAGAATCGTGCTAGCTTTTCCCATATCCTTCATTTCAAAGTTACTTTAAAAGAATGACTTAGTCTCATTAATAATCATAATATTAGACTCAAACAACAAAAAATTATCTACATTCAAGCATAGAACAATTACTGAATCACCCTTAACATTGTGGTAAACACACTTTTCATAATCCAAATGATAAAATAGTTTTATCAAAATTGTCATGTCTGAAGGGATTCATTGGTAGAAACTCGTTCTAAACACCCATGAGTCCTCCCCTGAAGGGTCCGCTCATACCAAAACGAATCGAAAAAGCGAAAAATTACTTGCATTTTTTGGCTAAAGATGTCGTCTTTCAGAAGTGTGTTGCTGCCACTAGAATCCTCCATTACGGAATTACTCCCTATCGGTATCTACGTGACGAAACGAGCTGCGAGTGCTAACTCTTCGTTTTTTTGGGTTTCGTATTGTAGAGAGAAAATGAGCTAGAAAACTCGAAATCTGATTTCAGGATTTTTTTCTTTATTGCGACTGAAGTAAGAGCTCACTAGGTTTTGGCTAAGATTAGATTATATAGGGTGTGAGAGTTTGTTATAAGAATAACTCCCACGTCCTATCAATCACTTTCGGCAATGGGAGTCTTTCAATCCCACGTACTGTAAATCTCTATTGGTATTGGGAGTCTTTATCGCATAATAACTCCCACGTAATTCCAAATTTAACCAAATACCGAAAATGCCCCTCCTTAATCCCTAATTTGAATAATAACATTTTATTATTCTCAGAGAAATAAATGTCATATACAATGAACCTAGACACATTCTAGATTCATTCAATCTGGACATGAAGCTTGTTAACTCGTCTATGTGTGTGACCCTGTAGGTTCATATCACACTGCAATGAAAATATACTTAGTAGTAGTATGTGTTCATAAATCACAAGCTTTCCCTAGCAGGACATTGTGACTACCCAAAGTGAATGAATTTACGGTGGAACCTAATATCAATCCACTATTTAATACCTTTGTCTCGCGATATCCTAATTAGCATGAGGCATGGTTGTCGTCACCCTTATTAAGCTTGATTGTATTTATGCTCGATCTCCAGGTAGACTGTTCAACAAATAGTATTTGATAACCACTTTATCAAATAGATTTGAGCATGTCCATGCATTTAAATAGTCTTTCCTTATCAAGGGGCCCATGGATATCTCTCTCTAACAGAGAGGGACAAATTCCTTAGAATGCCTCTCACATTCAAGCCATGATAGGGCACTACATCCGAGGATTGAGGAAGTAATATTTATGACTAAGGACCATGCACTACAAGAAAACATCAATTTTGAGTCAATAGATTCCGTCCCCAACGTGTCCCAGATTAAACGGTTTGGACCGATTTGGGACGAAAATGATGTATTCCTAAAAACCCTCGTCGCAAAATTTTAGAGACAGAATATCGTATCGTTCCCAAAATATTTGGAATAGATTTAAGATTGATATATTTTGAAAAAATATTTAAATTCTTAATAATCAACTATATTATTAATTATAATAATATCAATTAAATATAAAAACTAAGAAGGAGAATGTTCAATTCATCATAAATCTGTCCTAAAAGCTTGGGACGGATTATAGACAAATTCATTTTTTTATAAAGTAAATGTAGAAGAGGCTCATATAAACCATCCACATTGGAATAGAGACCACCCTACTGAGGGGGTGGAATGTGGGTGCACGGGCTTGATCATGCTGCACTGGACTGGGATTGACATGTGGGTGCACGAGCTCGACCACGAAATTGATGCACTGAATTGGGCCATTTTTAATATAATTTTTGCACAATGTGAGATTCGAACCTGTGTTGACCGGTAGGAGAGCATGTGCTCTTCCGCCAGACCAATTGAATTATTGTGTAGTATTTCATGTTACATTAAATTTATAGTATATTGTACATATAATATGAATGTCTTATTTATTTACTAAATATTTAAGATTAAAAGGTAAAAAATATATATTTGAAACTAATGTCTATCTAACTTTAAAATTAAAATTCTGTGTAGAGATTGACATTTAGTGCATTTTTTCGTAATTCTAAACTAAAGCATTAATTATTATTTTTTATAAAATTTTCATCACAACAAGGATGTTGAAATAAATGGTTATAGATATGCAATATCGTTTTTGTATTAATATATTAATTCATTTATTTGGATTAATTATTGCAAATAACCTCTTAATATTAGAGATAGATTTGTGACGGATTTTAATGACTCTGTCTGAAATCCGTCCCAAATGAATTTATTAATGAGTATTTCTCATTGTCTTATTAGTTTGTAATTGATTTAAAATATTTTTCAAAGAATAAAAGGTAACTATTTTATTTTATACATATTCGTTTATTAATCTTATTTAGTTAGAACATGTTTGAAATAAATTTTTGAGTATAGATAGTGTACAAGCTTTTTAATATTTATTTTTAAAAATCATAATGAGATTGATTAATTATTTCAAATTACTTTTCACTATTACCAATGGATTTGAGACTGAAATTACATCCGTACCAAACTTAATTTTATACTGTCATTTATTTAGAATGTGGCTTAGAAATATTTTCTTTGTATCTTCTTCATTTAGAAATAATTTGGAATGGATTTGTGGGGGAATTGTAAGTTTTTATAATTTTATTTTAGTTTTATTTATCTAAAATGATAATATGAAAAAACATGTGTTACAAAAAAAACATAATAACTATCTTTCCCAACGTGAACAAAAAATTAAAAAAAAATACTAATACAAATTTTATAAGAGAAATTTTGACAGATTATCATTGTAATGAAATAAAAAATAATAAAAATAAATTAATTATAAACTACATATCCAAAATTCGTCTCATTGCTTCGTATAGATATGCTATAGATACGACGTTCGTCCTAAATATGTACTAGATTAAGGACGAATCACATACTAGATTATTTCCGATGCTGTTTCATCCTAATTCAAGATATAAGAAGGACAAAAAACTTATACTTTTTCTTAAGCACCTGCATTACAAATTCTTCCCTATTTTGTCTTTAAATAGAGGAAGAAATGTTCTGTCTCAAAATTGATGTTTTCCTGAAGTGATGAAGTATTACTTCTCTAACGGGTCACGTCCAATACAATGTATCCCAATATATTGCATCTATGATATGATTTGTATCCATTACACATGATTAGTAAAACATGATCATCAATCATACATCATACTAGTTTTATTTCATTGTAAAGAACATTACATCAAACTAGGGACAACTAGAATAGTAATTGCATAAGTTAATGAGTTTTACTATCAAATCACACATTTGATGTTTAAAAGCAAAATTAACTATTCGAAAACATGCTCAAAAGATATAAACGTACAACATATGCTAATGGTACTAGGGCACTCTAACACATATATCCATTTATAGATTGAGCAATTTATAAAAGGTTCTAATCTAAATTGCCAGATTGAATGAAACCAAATGAACTTAGATATTGGACATTTTAAATAAATGTGTTCAATGGACTCAATATATGTGCACACTTTTTTCTTATTTCTTTCACTTGAGTAAAAAGCTATTATATTATTAAGCTATTTACACTTTTCCGTTTTGGCTATTCAAATATATTTTTAATTTAAATCATTTAGTATTTATGTGTAGCTTAAAATAAATCACTATCACTTTCTGCGGTGGTTTCTGACATAATTAGACACGTGTCAGGTATGCAGCCAATAATTCAAGTGCAAAAATGGAAGTACATACTAACGTTACTCAATACAAAGTCTTTACTAGTTACTGCTGGAACCCCGAAAAATAAATAAAGAGACGAATTTATTTTGACACGAATATTTTGACACACTAACTTCCATTTTTACACATTAACTATTAGAAACATGTCTGACACGTGTCTAATTCTCCAGGAAACCACCACAAAAAGTGATGATAGTTTATTTTCAGTCACACATAAATACTACTATAGGTGATATAATTAGTTAAAAAATAGTTGAGTGCCCCAAAATAGCAAATTGTAAATAGTTTAATGATATAAATTGATATTTACTCTTCTTCATTTTTAAAAAGGTATCTAAATATTTAAATATCTTTTTTCTTTAAACTTACGAAAAATACTTCTAACATTGATCATGTTCCTTACACTTTGTGGTTCATAATTCTTAACATACATGGATAGATATTTTTGTTTGTCATTTATTTTCAATAGAGAAATTTAGAGCACACATTGTACATAAACCCGCATCAGTCGGGCATGGAACCGCCCTTGTGAGTCTGACTCCATAGTAGACCCTAACCTAACTCATGTGAGAAGTTGTGGAGCTATTCTCACAAGAGTAGCTCTACCTTAGAATTTTCCCATTAACCCGGTCCACATAAGAATTTTTTTCTAAATTTAAAAGCCCGTTTCTCTCCCCTCTAGATAAGCATAAATAGCTCAGGCAACAAAGATACACTTCACTTAGCCAGCCACATGTCCCTTTGTTTGTAACGTTTTCTTTTCGCTTTAGAAGGTTTGTAATATCTCTCTGCTTTATCCTTATAAAAAAAAAATTCCATGCAACACCCTTTTTTTTTTCCTTAGCCTATATAAAATCCCATCAAAAGACATCAAAGTTCTTATAAGTAAATCTCTATCTTTCAAGCCCTTTTTCTTATTGTTCTTGATTTTAAAGCCATGGTAGTATTATCTCAATCCGTTCTTGAAGAATTTTCACATATCTCCACCACATGCAAACTCCCTTCCACCAACTTGTACAATGGAATTCCTGTGATTGACTTGCTAAACCCTGATGCTAAAACTCATATAGTTGAGGCCTGTCAAGAGTTTGGACTCTTTAAGGTTGTTAATCATGGTGTCCCATTGGATTTCATGTCCAAACTAGAAACACAAGCTGTCAAGTTCTTCAATTTATCACTTCTTGAGAAACAAAAATCTGGCCCTGCTAACCCTCTTGGCTATGGTAACAAGAAAATTGGCCGGAATGGCGACGTGGGTTGGATTGAGTATCTTCTCCTCAGCACCAATCCCGATAAACCTATCTCCTTCCCCGGCGATTCCGAAATTTTCCAGTAAGGTTTTCTTGAAACTCCATCTCTGAATTATTAAAAGACATTGAAACTAGTTATATAGAACGAATTCAATCTTTTCATCTTTTCATTAAAAGTCGGTCGTATACTTGACTCGTAGTTTATAAGGTAGAGACAGTAATAAAACTAGTTATAGAAAACCAATTCATTATTTTAAAAAATTCTTTTAAATATTATATTTCTCTCCCAATATATATCTCTTGGTGGATCAGATGGGAGGAGTGCCAACCAACTGCAAATACTTTAGGTTCAAAAAATTTATAGAACCCTTCTAGAATATTAGCTTTCTCCTCTAGAAATTATTAAAAAAAAATTATGTGATTTTTTAATATATATTTCGCATGTGGACATAAAAATGCTAAATTTGCATCTATCGTAATTTATTATTTTTTCAAAAAAAAAAAAAATATTATAAAGTAGTTTTCTCTTGCATGATCATGAAGGAAGAAGAAATTACATTTTTAAAATTTTGAGACCTCAGACGTAGAAGTAATGATTTTGAATTCTCACTCCGTTTCTTGAACACCCCATTTCTTGTAATAGATAATCCTCCTCCCAATAAATATTAAAAAAAGAAATGACATTTTCTTTTATGTACAGGTCTTGTGTGAATGACTATACAACAGCAGTGAAGAATATGGCATGTGAAGTTCTTGAAAAGATTGCAGATGGATTGAAGATTGGGCCAAGGAATATTCTAAGCAGGCTTTTAAAGGATGAGAAAAGTGATGATCTCTTGAGGCTAAACCACTATCCACCATGTCCAGAACTTGAAGCATTGAGTAGTGGTAGAAACTTGATAGGTTTTGGAGAACACACAGACCCACAAATTATATCTGTTGTGAGATCGAACAACACATCAGGCCTCCAAATCTCTCTCAAAGATGGATCTTGGGTTTCGGTCCCTCCAGATCCTTACTCCTTTTACATCAATGTTGGTGATTCTTTGCAGGTATATACAACTTTAGGGTGTACTGGATATGGTCTGGTTTGAGTTTGTTACTTAAAATGAGATTTAAAATGATTTTGAATCGAGTCTAAGAAAATTTCAAACACTTATTCACGAAAATTTAAATTTGGTTTTAAGATTAAGCCTAAACTTAGATCAGAAATCTCAAATTAAAACTCAATCTAATAATAACGGTGGCTCCAGTGCGAAACGGGATAATTCCGCACGTGCAAAAAAAATTTGACGGTTAAAATTGATTTAAACGGATACTTCTTTTGAACCTCAGGACACCTGTCCTGAGACATTTCGTACGTACTGAAAAAAAAAGTAGTTATGCATAGGATCCAGCTTGCACTCTCTAAGCCAAGGCAAGGCTAATCAGAGACGAAACAAGAAATTTGTCGTTGAGGAAAGGGGCGAAAACTGTAACAATATACCAAACTACAAATAAAATTGCAAAAAAAAAAAAAAAAAATGTTGGGGTGAATTT
>JAOWBF010049610.1:0-10689 GCA_028566175.1 Vinca major
CTACCATATTAGAGACACTACCATATTATAGGATATAGCGCATTGCGTATTGCGGTGAGCCAAAATTCCGCAACGCCATACCGCCATGGCCGCCATTTGATAACACTGTACTAAACATTCTATAATGGTGACAAATTACTAAGCATCATGTGTTTTCAACGTCTGTAATATAGGTACATTTATCTCATCCATCGATAAAAAGAAGAAATTTCAAGTATCTTACCTGGTTCAACTTGTCAACCTTTTGATCGTCTCGCCATATTTTGAACTTTTGACAACTTCAAGTTCGTTGGGGTAATGACGTGGTTATTTACTCAAACTTCAAAGCATGTCTTGATTTGCCCATTTTTAAGCACAAAATGAAAACTTGTGATGATCTTTTGCACATAAAGTCCTTGAAAAGATTTTCTAGGTCAAACTCGGCCAAATGACATTGAATACGGAGGATTCAAGTAATTTGGAGCTAAAATTTTGAAGGACTCTATATACAAAGAAGAAAATATAAACAATTTCCAGGCTCCTACTTCACTTCAAGCATCCAGCAACTATGGACAATTGTTTTATCTTTGACAACATAAATAGGAGAAAGTGTTGCAATTGTTTCAGGGAATGAGAACTAGATTAATAACTAGGAGTTTCAGGCAAGCAGAAGAGGAGCCCAAGAACGACTTCAAGTTATTTCTGGAGATGAAAAGAGAGGGTTGGTTGTTACAAAAGAAAAAAATTTAAAAAATCAAGGGGAAAGGGATTCAAATACAACAGAAGTTAAATGCTGAAAGCATCTTTGGTTTTTGAATTACAGGCAAGGAAAAGTGGGTCCATATAAGCGGCTCATGCTAGCAAAAGACGAGGTAAACAACGGCTTCTACCAACAGTTTTATTTCTAGGAATGATTAATCCTCAAATTTCGTGAGGTAAAGTTTGCAACTGAATTGTTGTGGAATGGGAGAATTTTGGGGGTAGAGTCATAAGAGGTTTATCTCCACCCAACTTCTGCACTGCCATTCCCAATGCAAATCCTAGTGCACGCCCAACTGGAATAGCAACAGCATTCCCTATTTGACTGTACCTGTGAAAGGCAACCAAAAAAAAAACAAATAATATGATTCAACAACATAAGTGAAAAATATCACATAAAATGGCAGATTTTAGCAACTGGTTTCTTATTCGCATACCGTGTTATGGTAAAAACAGCTTTTGATGAGCTTGTAATAGTCCAGTTTATTTTTTATTTAAGCTGGAACTTTCCATAGAAATGCCAAAGTTCATTACCACAGATAATTTCACTGGGTATATTATTACAAGCTCTAAATTATCTTGAAAAGTGTGGAAATTAGCTTATAGGCCTTCATATCGTCTCAAACCCAATTGGCAAGGAGAGGTGTGTTAACCCATGAGCTTATAAGTGATTTGAATCTTCCTTAGACACTCGATGTAGAACTTTATATTTCAACGCTCCCCTCACATCGAGGTGGGAGTCAATTCAAGGCCCGCCGCCCTTCTTGGTCACGCGGGGATAGATGAATGTAAAGAGCTGATTAACTTTTAGCTTCCATCCTTAGTTAAGAGATAAGGTTTGTCTAGAGAGAAACAAAAACAGCTTATTTGCCTTCCATCTTTTAACTATGATTGGATTTTTTTATTTATTTTTTTTGTCAGCAACCTTAATTCTGCGAGGAGGAGAATTTTTATTGCCCCATGATTGGATTTGTTTAGAAGAAACTGATACAACTTAGGATGCATACAGATATACCTTTGTTTCACAGTACCGCAAAACCTATAGTAGTCATGGAACCCTTGCAGCCTTCCACACTCACGGATTGTGAGAACCCTATCTTGCTCAGGATGTAAAATGGCCTGGACAAGAAAATATTTCAAAAAATAAGCCTAAACAGATTTATCTCGTGTGACTAAAAGGTGGGAGGGGATGAAAGAAACCCGGGTGTGAGGATCTGGAAAGCAGAAGACAGTTGATACAGTCTCATCCCACCACAATCGTCCAAATGGCCTGTATTTAACGTTGAAAGGCAAAACCTTGTAAAGAACTCTAAAATCAATAAATGAAATAATAATAATAACAGAATTTTAAAAGAATACTGTTGAATGCGTACTTTGTTGACCTTCCATCAGAGAAATTAATTGCATAGTCAGGTACCTAACATAATTATAACAAGAAGAGCACAAATGAGAACACGAACGTTAGGATTTATGTTAAAACAAGGTAAGACTAATGCATATGATGACTAAAAAAAGTTGAAATAAATAAGACAGTCAAATAACAGACGATAATAGACATTAACAAGCAAACAGGTGAACTGAAATTGAGCACAAGATGACGAGTGCTGTTTTACTTTATTCCGAATAACCTTCTTGTTTGTCATAACAAACTCAAAAACATCCATGAGCAGATGTTGATGCAGCACACAGCACGCACGCAAATGCACCCACCCACACCCACACACACACACACACACACACTTGGCATGTTGTCATTTGCAGCTATCACAGTTTGCAGTTAACTAACAAACTTTCAAGTTCAAATAACTCTAGAAAGTTTCTCTGAAGCAGAAGTAGTTTTTTATACTTCAGAGAACTTTACCCATGGTTTCCCAGATGGCATCAGAGATTGCTCTTCAGTTCGCCGAACCACATTGTCACTTCCAATAACAATACCCGGAAGATCTCTAAAATTTCCACCCTAGAACAACAAATAGAGGAAAATATGAGTCAAAAGAAAGAAAAACATCTGCATGATTATTTATATACCAACCTTTCTCTTTGGTATTTGACAAACCCGCATATAATCAGGCTCGCCCATTGGATAAGGTCGATGATCATACAGCAGAGGAGTTTTCTTAGTAGTTACTCCGCTAGAATCAGAACCTAGCATATCTAGAGACCAAAAGGTATAGTTCAGATTGAGTTGCTCAGGGCACAGATTGCAGTAAGAAACGTGACAAATCACTAGAGCATGGTATACAGTGTTACAAATAACAAAAAATGATATCCAAATATGATCCAATAAAAATAGCCCAGTAAGAAATGACTATCCAACGGTCAAAACACAGAGGTACCTTCACTTGGTAAACAGAGAGTAAGATAGCAAGCACACAGACAAATTAAACAATGAGAGAAAGCTAACAAAATAATAACCAATCAGCAAATTTTGAACGGGGTGAGGTTATAAATTAATCTCGATAATGCCGGATTTGACTAGCTCTAGACCAGGACTAATTTTGATATGAGTTTCTGCTTGATAAATTGTTATTGTTGTAACTTAACACAATGAGGAAAATGAAAATCAAATAGATATAGAAACTGGCTTTCTATGGGGAGAGGGAGAGAGAGAGAGAGAGAGAGAGAGAGAGAGAGAGAGATACATGTATAGCAAATAGCATACCCTAATTGAGACTCCATTCATAAACCTAGTCTAAGAATTCTTCGTTATATAGGTTCTAGTCCTCACCCTGTCTTGCTCATCTAATTTGATAGCTAGTTTCTGCTTGGGAGTTGAAAATACCAGTTTTTCTTGTGCTCTTATTGCCATCAGTATCCTTTGGGTTCAAATTCTAACAAACTAATACATGAGAGAAGCATCTAATTTTTCGGCTACTTGTGATACACAAATTATGTAAGAAGCTAAGCGCAAAGACAAAAGAATTGTCCCTCACAAAAGCACTCACATGGTAAATGAATGTGTGTGTGAGAGAGAGAGAGAGATGTTGTATTACCACATTCAGCTGCTCGAATATACTTTTGGAATTCTGTTTGTGGATCCGTTGTGTATGACATCTTCTCACGAACTTCAGTATTTGAGACCTTGAAGTAGAATTATGAAAGAATATAACCATGTCCAAAGAGGATTTCAAGCTTTTCAAAGATTTGTAAGTATCTGTTTATTTCTTTTTCTGGTTTTAAGGTAAGTAAACAAGATATCTCTCATCTTTTCTGTTTTTAAGATGCTGTATGTGTCTTGAAATGAAAAGGAAAAAGGCACTGGGTGTTACCAAAAGTGGAAGCTACCAATGACTTCAGAAACTTACAGGAGGAAGATCCGAAAGAGCATCAGCAAGATCAAGGGCTTTTTCTAGTTCCCGAGATTGTCCTTCATCATAAGCAACGACATTGCGCTGCCATTTAAAAGTCAGTTAGCAACATATGTAGATGTACGAGACTAAGATGTAACAGAATATGCTAAAGACCTCAAATTCACCAGGAAATCCATATTTAATGACCACATCATGTGTTGGAAGAGGAAATTGGGGCAACATCTGCACAAAAGAAAATTACTGAGTAGTTAGGTGTAACAGTCTGATATACCGGGCTGTCCTGTGTGCTTGGCAGTCAGCCGTTGATTGGTTACACAAATAGATGTGCATAGCTACACCTAGATGATTGATCTCAAGGCAAGTGCATGATTTATTTTCTGCTTGAAAATTTTCAAATCCAATTCAGTTGTTGTCCCGCCCCCATCCGCCCCGTCTCGCATGACCCGTCTAAAATACTAAAGAGAAAGCATAAAATACCTAAACAAATGAAATAGACGTCAAGATTGGAGAAGATGGCGTTTTTTCAAATTCTCGCCAGGACTCCTAAATTTTATAGTAACCCCATCGCTCATCGCCTCTTCCATTCTATTGCAGTCGCTCCTTCTCGCATCATGTACAATCAGGATGTTTAGATATTTGTCTTTGTCTTTATCTTTCCTTAAATACATTGGAATTATAATTTAGATATTAGAGTTTTGTCAATTATGTGTTTCCAAAATATATGGTGAAGTTGAATCTCCTAAAAGGATTGGAAGTCTTGCATTGATTTGTTTAATGAGTACAAGTCAAAAAATTAGAAGCAACCACATAGACCAACAAGTTTTCCGCCTTCTCAATCTTTAGTTTTTGGGAAGAGGTCACATCTCTTGTAAAGTGATCTATATTATGTTGTTGGGCAGCAAATGAGCTCTGTCTACAAACTAGTATCGTTTTGTGAGCAAACTAGTATCGTTTTGTGAGCAAACTAGTATCAATTTAGATTATGCTATTTTGTTTTACATGCAGTAAGTATTTTATTTTACAATTCTATATTATTTTTTCAATGTTCTATTTAGGGTTTTTGGTTAAATTTCACTAAAATTTTCTAGTTGAGGTTGAACCTCCACTCGGACGAAAGTGGGAATTTGGGGGGAAAAATTTCCCCACTTTTCCCCAGTTGGGGGATGGGATCCTCATCCATCCCAGTGATGGAGCCGAGATGGGGATGCGATGGAAGAGGCGGAGCTAGGGCTGGAGATCATGGTATCCGCCCCCACCCGGCCCATTACCATCCCTATGCCTAACTATTTTAGACGTGGTGCAGTGAGTTTTACGCTCATTGTAGAGATAGCATATCGTTAGGCTAGGCAAATAAAAGGGATATAATTGGCAAACGTGATGGTTCTCTTTCTTTGTTAATTGAAGGAGAGACTCAATGGCTAATAAACGAATCTAGATCAGTTAAACATGTTCAAAGCTGATTCAATTAACTTCAGCCTGAATTTGAATAAGAGATCAAGATATAGAGAAATTCATTCTGTACAAACTTCATCCATCTCAAGTTTGTCTTGAAAAGAACCTTTTTTTCTTTTCTTTCTTTCAGAATTTCGGGCAGATACCTTTTTTTTAACTTTTCTCAAATTAACAGCATGTGAACCAAAATATTGCATTATTTGTTAGTTTAAAGAAAATACACACACACACATATATAAAAACCACGTAAAATTTTGAAATTTTATTGAAGTCTATAATTCCTGTGAGTTTATTAAATCTATAATTACCTTCAACTTCAAAAAAAACTGTAGACCCATTTTTATTTGCTTAGAATAAGCTCATTTCATTTCTTTCAAGCAAAAGCTGTATTCAAAGATTATCTTATGCTTTTAGTTTCAGAAAATTCCAATAGAAATTTTTCTCAAAGAAACTCTAAAGAAAAATCTCTAAAAGAATTTCTCATCAGGCCTCATGAAATAAAAAATATCACTTGCTGCTGCAGTATTAACATTTCTTATGTCTATAACTTTAGAAAAGCTAAGTTGAAGCAAAATATAACGGGATGATTCATCTAGTAAATAATGAGAACACAGTGTTACCACCAGTGTGGTGAATGCAATGCACTAATACTTGCCTCGAAAGGATGAGCACCCCACAAGAAAACTCGTAGGCGGAATTGAGGAAGCCCGTAACAACCAGCAGCCATTATTCCCAGTCTTGCTTGGTAATTCATTTGAACTAATCGACTCAGTGCATATCTCGCCAAACAACCATTGGCAAAACGCAAAATATCAGTGACATTTTCCATTAATGTGAATTTTGGCCTTAAGAAGTTAATGATGTCCATGAAGATTATGACTTGGGTATTTCTTTCATCATCTAAAGGAGACTCAACATTCCTAAATCGGTTATAGCCACTTATTCCTTGGCAGGGAGGACCGCCACAAATAACATCAACTTCTCCCTATAAGTTGCCAGTAAGAAATGGAGGAAATGTTTCAAGAGACAATTTTGAAAGCAATACCAGTCACCTGATGAAAATTTAGCCTAATTACAAAACTAAAAATGAATTTAAATCAGAGGTACTGCTGCTCTTACTGGTGAATAGTGACTACCCAGAACAAAATAAGCTTACCGGCCGGGGCAATATTTTTGCCTTCATCCCTTTGATGACAAAATCTGTAATTCGCTCTTGACATTTGCTGAAGGAAAAGAATCATCAAAATGCAAGGTTAAAATAAATGGATAAATAACAAGAATCGAGAATGAACTTAGTACCACATCAGATATAATTTACCCCAATGCTTCAATTGGCTCCCATGTGTCCTCACTGGGACCATATCCAGCCCAACGAACCTGGAGAAAATTATAGCAATAATTACGTTAAGTAAAGTAAATGTGCCTTATTCAGATAAGAAAACGACTTTATATGTAGTACTCTGATTAAGACCATCAGCTATAGTAAAGAAAACTGTTATACACCAAAAGAGCTAAGAGTATGAAAAGATAAACACGCTAGATCATTGTATTAAATGTCTGAAATTTTGAATGAGACATTTTATTGATCCAAAAACTGATGCACAAAGCCAAAGAAATCACAATCTGAGTTTGACATTGTAAATGACACCACTTCCATCCCTAAGAAAAGAATTATTGCTTTTCCCAAAATGGTTAATATTATGCATACTGCAGCTACTAGAACCCACTTTTCCATTTATCACCCTGCTACTTTAGAAATAATACTAAATTGAAACCATCTACTAAAAAAGGAGATGATGATTCACGGTTTCACTTTTATCCGGGCACACCCAACACCATGCTACTCCATACTATCTAAATAAAATATTTCCATCATGTCCGCTTCTTCTGAAGTAGCTTTCCGAGGAAAAATACTCTTCGGTATTACTATTATAAGTTACTTCTATTTTCAATTAATCCTAAACTATTTTCCTAATCAGGATTCAGGAACCTATTTTCACCTTTGAAATGTCACAAAATTAAGGTTCGATTCCAGAAATTCTTGTGATAATTATTCACAATTTTAGTACTATACACTTCCGAGCACTATCTTAAATACGTAAAACACTAGAGTCAAGACTCTAGATACCCGGGGAGAGGCCCTTAAATTGCAATGAAGAGAGTACTCACCTTACTGGGCAGAGAATATCAAGTTGAAGGTGAAGAAATCCATGAGAAGGTCTGTAGTTAAAGATAGCTCTTAATTCCTATAGAAGAAACTCACAACAATGTACTGGTCCAAGAGATTCTCATTTGAAAAGGAAATGGCATATTAAGAGTGAAATTTTGACAAGGCTCAACTTTAACTATTGTTCCCGGAATTGCATGAGCTGTTGGTAATATTTGGTTTTAACCACTTAAAAAGATTAATAGAAATGACACGCTAATCTCTAAGCACTTCATCTACTTGCAGGAAACTTATTTAACAAATTAAAATTCGACAAAATTAACATAATTTATCTCTATTTCCGTATGCAAGACTTCCTTTCCATAATGATACCTGAAATTTAAGCCCACGTTTTCCTGTTCTAGTAGGATCACTGTAACATATATCAACAAGGCTCTCAACTTGATACTCTTTTTCTCTCTTCTTATCAGCAGTTTTGGTATTCAAGTCCTTGTCAGCTGCTCTTGTAACCCGAGATCTCTCTTCCACGTGTACCCGCTGACCATATTTTTTACAGAGTTTGTCCCATTCCTTCAATAGGTCAAGAAAATCCTCCGCCGATTCATTCCTAATCTGTTCGCAACCATGAAAGCCTTAGTATCCAAAATCTTCATAATAGAACAATGTAATATCATGGATGAAAGAGAATAAGTAACAACCTGTGCCATTGGTTCATTCAACCTCAAGCTTTCACAAGCAGATTCACTGATATCAACCGCCCATTTCTTTGGAAAAGGTAAAGTAAATCATTTTCTCTGGATGAATTACAAAAGATAGTAGCAAACAAAATATAATGCACTGCCAAATGCAAACCAGCGCTTGTTAATTACCGTTACTATATCCACTCCAGCAACTTTAGCCCCAAGGCACAACCCTGTTGACATTGCTCCACAACCTGAATATAGATCCAATAACGCTAGTTGTGATTTGCAGGGCCTATTTGTAGATAGACCCTCAACAATAGATTTGGCACCATTTTCATGGTCCAGAATACCTGAAGAAAATGAAATAAATTGCTAACATCTGTGTTGTCTGTCTAGATCGATTAAGAGATCAAACAAGTACTTTCCCAGGATTCACGGACAACATTATATGAATTGTGATCAGGTTAATAGTGACTAGTGAGAAAATTAAACAACGAAAATGGAAACTATTGTTAATACTTCTTAAAGGTTGTGGATAAGACCATTAGACACAAAAGGGAATATGAGTCATAAAACTTCCCAACTTCGTCTCGTTGAGACAATTATCTTAATATTTGAAAATTGTTACCTGAAGATATTGTAGGGTTGAAACAGGGATGGACAACATTCTATATAGCTTGAAGATTCAGATAAATAAGAAGAAATTTTATTAATGGGAAAAAACAAAGTACAAGACAGAGGATAAGGGATACTGAAGAAAGCAAGCAACAAGTTATATAGAGATGTTTCTGGTCCTCCCGTAAATATAATGATGCAGTGTCCACAAAAACACCACGTTGCAGGGTTGAAACAAGGATGGACCACATTGATCAAGTTACTACGTAAGTTTGTTCTTTATAAGGCTTGGCAATCCTCCTCCTCATGAGGTATCTTCTGGGGCGGAGTTAGGCCCAATTTCAATTTTTTCCATGGTATTAGAGTCACCTAGTCCAAATGTTGGGCCACCCATTGATCCTACTCCTGCAAACTTCACGCCCAAGCAGTCCAGGCCTGGGAGTCGGGGGTGTTGAGATATTCATATCAGTTAGTTTGCAAATTTGTTGGCTTTATCTTTTGGGCGTGGAGATGTGGAGTTAAGCCCAAGTCCAATTTTCTAGGAGGATTATGTTAAGTGAACTTGATTGGTTTGCAAGAATTTGACACACCAAACAAAAACCAGTTATGTACCAGTGTAATTGATAGTGTATATAACCTATATGACATGTTTGGCATAAATAAATAGCAGAATACGTGGTTGTGGCACAAGTATCCACTTACAATTTTCAATTGTACTAAATGTTGAGTAATCCACTGAATATTTCATGTCATAATAAAAATCACAAGGTGGGACCTTCAACTTCACCTGCCAAAAATATCATAACCTTCAACACTATGGTGGGAGATGGAAGACGTAACAATATTTTAGATAGAAAAATATTGAGTGCGAAGTTGTGATGGAAAAAAAAAAGTATGCGCTTACGCTTGGTGTGATTTGCACAACTTTAACTTTGGAGACAATGCAATCTAATAAATTGTCATTCATCAGTGTTGAATAGAACAAACGCTTCTTTTCATGGGAACTTGCTTCATTTTGAATTACCTAGGTCGGTGGTTATTAGAGTGACAGTTAGGACAAGCAGAAATGTAATAGTGAAGAAACATAGAGAAAGTAATAGAATTACAGTATCTTCTGCTCGAAAGAACCATTGAACCCTAAAATAATATTCGCCATCCATTGTTTCAAAAAATTCTAATATCCTTCCGACATAATTTGGGCGTCCTTCTTCACCCTGAAAGACAAAATTAAATTGATTAAGATGGGCTTTACAACTAGTCACAAAAAATGAGAAAAATAGTAAGAACCTAAAGAAAATTTGCATTATATTCAATGAAGGCTTAGAATAATTATTGCCCTAATCGGGCCAAGCCTTGTTACCTCAAAACTTGTTACAAGCTATTGCATAAACTTCTCCAACTCTCTTTTCAAATCCATTCTCTTGGAATATATTAACAATGAACCATGATGAATATGTATGTTTTCTTTGTAATCAATTTCACCTCACCGTTTTAATTCATATCTATCCATGAAAATAATACTCTTACAGCCATAACTTCTCCAGGTGGTTCACTCGATTAATCATATACAACAACAACAATAACATACCCCATTAAGTCCCCAATAATTGGGGTATGGGCGGGGATGGACGGGAGACAGACCTAATCTTTGTCAATAAATGCACAAAGTGGCTGATCCCAGAATACCATTGAAACAGATGTATTGGAGACTAACCTAACCTTT
>JAOWBF010050034.1:0-10686 GCA_028566175.1 Vinca major
AGAGAGGATGAGAGGGCGCGCGCACATATGTGCTGCTGGCTGTTTGTTGGGTAGGTGGATGGAAAGCGTTAGATCACCGTCTTGCTGGCTGATTGATTGGCTGTTGGGCCTCCTATGCTGGGCAGGCAGGCGCGCTGGTAGTGCATGAATTGATCTTGTCATTGAATACAGGCAGTCAGTCTGTTGTGCGCTTTCACTCTGCACCTGGAAGGCGTTGGCGTTCTCGGTACTGTTACATTGCTCTTAAGAAGAGGAGACGCGGCGATGTATGTGGATGAAACGTCGCTATGATGGTGTAGTGGCTGCTGCTGCTGCTACTCAAAGCCGTCTTTGTGCTGAGCGTCGTTTCGACTCATAGCTTGATTGGTATGCCATTGCCTTGAAGTGAGATTCGCCAGGTGCCTCACAGTCTGCTATTTTGGCCTCGCAGCTCGCCAACTTGCCTGTTTGCAGCTGTCTTCGTATCCGTCGTCTGGTCTGCCTTTGTGCTTGAGATGTAATACTGACACAGATGAGTCTGCCACTTAGTGTCGATGTGCCGTGCACCAGACGACGAGGCTTTCAGAGGGCGGAGGTTTGACTGCTGGTGCGGCAAAAGAGAAGTCTGGATAAGGCAGAGGGAGTGAATAGGCTAATTCATCGACAGCCGTACCTTGACTGGTCGTCCTTGAAGAGCGTCAGCACAAGCCGAGCAAGCAATCCATTTCTTGCGGAGGCGGGGAACACGGTTGCCCATCCAAATCGTTGTTGCTGGCGATGCTTCATCTGCGCGTTTCCTGATGTTGCTATTCCTCGTTCTTCTGCCTTGAAAATGATCAAGGCGTAGAGATTGAATCTCATTGAACTAGCCGTTGCAGAATCAGTTCTACGCAGATGAAGAGACGATGTCCAACACTTGGGGCCACATGGATGTGGGCAATGAAATACCTGTGATGCCGTCCCACGGTGGATGGACCGGGCCGGGAACTGGTGTCCGCACAGATCGCCCGACGGCACTGGTGCCCTTCCTCGGCCCGTCGGGACCGACTCCGCCCGTCAAGGGCCGGGGAGTTCCCGCGCCGACGATGAAACGACGTCAAGAAAAAACACCAACGTCCATCTTCGCCGCTCTCCACGTCAGATTCCACAATCTGCGCCGACACACTCTCTCCAAACCATGCGCTCCGACTGTTCGACCTGTCGCCTCACCAATTGACGCTCACAAACTCAAATCCTGTTCTCATGTCCAACATTTCTACGCAGTGACGCCCAGCGCGTCCTCCACCGCGTTCGCGACCGAGTCCATCGACGGATGAACCAAGATGCGAACCGTTCCGCGGAGGCAGAAAGGGAAGGTCTTGCCGGCCTTCCATCGCTACCTGCTCCCGACGCAGCTGACGCGCACAGCGGCACTCAACCATATATCAGCGCGCATCATTCCTCAAGTGCTGCCGCATCTCCATGACTTAACCCCCGACCGGTTTCCAACGCGGCGAAAGGCGTACGACGCGATAAAACAGCGACTGTTGGCCCCATTACAGAACCAGCTGTTCTTCGGGAAACATATGGAGTGGCGTAGTGAACATCGTCCCTCAACCGGTCATCGATACCGGCTCTGGCACGACCTTACTCCGCATACACCAGAGGATACGCTGTCGTGTTGTGAGGTCCTCAAGGCACTATCCGATGGTGCAAGAACGATGACGTTTCTGTATGACGGGATCGACTTGGTTCACGCAGACACACTTAAGTGGCAATATTTTCACGATCTCGGAGGTGCGCTTTGCGCTCTAGGCTTTCAGCCCAACACCATCGTTCCTTATGTGTCTTGGCGGATTATAGGGGTGTTGGACGGAAGCTGGAGTGCCGAGCGCGTGATTTCTTCGACATGGCGTGAGCGGAGCGTCGCAGACGATGCGTGCGAGGAGCACGACTCATTCGTGGATGCTGACTTGGACGCCGGGCGCATTGATGACAAGGACACTTCAATGGTTTTCCACACCTTGATGAGTGAGCCATTTTTGCGCAATGACAAGATGGTTTCGCAGTGGATGGAATCGCTGGGATGGGGGGTCAAACTTGATCCAAAGACTCATCAAATCGAGCGAGTGGTTCTTCCCTCAGCACCGGCCAATGGGTACCAGGGTGCGGAGAAAGACCAAGATGTAGAGGTAACGTCGACCAGTAAACCTCACAACTCTTCAGGAACAACACATGCCGACAGGAAAGAGTCTCCTCGGCCTTCTGGCTGGAATAGCCCCCGCAACGCCAAGAGTTCTGATCAAGCAGCATTTTCGAACAAATCTGCCGTCGTTCCCACACCCATTACAGATTCCAAGCCTATCGTTAGGTCGTCTTGGGAAGAATCTCCTACCACATCCTCTACCACCGAAGAGAGCAAGGTCCAACGGACGTCATGGGATGATCCCGAGCCATCCGCCCCAACAGACGTGTTTTCCACATCGTCTCTGACCGACACGGAAAATGGCCTGCTTGGTTCGAGTTCGAATTCGTCTACGGGCGGGAGTCTCTCAGACAGCGATGCTTGGGAGTTGTTAAACACCAAAAAAGCTTCTGCGCCGGGCCACGATAGCGAGACTCCCGTTGCATCCGAGAAAGAGCAGCTGCGCGCCACAAGAGATGCGTTAGTCGTAAACTCGCCGCGGGTGCGGCAACGAATGGCACGCCGGAGAGAACGCGAAACTGGAAGAGTCACGAGAATGGATCATGATCTAAATGTCCTGCAACAGCTGCAGTCTCGTGGCTCCGGCCTGCCTGTCTCTACAGCACCATGGCTCCATGCGGCCGGGAGAGAAAAGGTCTCTCACAACGACGCTCGAGACGGCGTCGGGGCTCAGCAGAGCAACGCTTCCCCTGGCAACGAGCAGCTGGCGAGGCTAGTGAGGAGCAGGCAAGGGGGGACCTACCGCGACGAAGGAGGCAGCTGGGATAAGCAGCAAAGTCAGCTCCCTCCTGAGCAGCCAGACCCTCAGACTTTTCCATTCCTTGCTTCGTTGGGGACCTCTGCAGCCGCCTTCGTGCATTTCCCCCTTATACAGCACCTAAAAAGCGGGTCCGGCCAGCTGGAAAACACGACGCTGCTGGTGACGGAGGCGGGCCAGAAATGGACCTTTTGTAACGAAGAAGGCCGTTCAATACTCACGCGCCCTATCCCCAGCAAAGATCAGTTTCAGGAGCTCAGGGAGTGGTGGCAACGGCATGATAAAACGGATGGTCGTGACATCGACCCAGCGGACATCTACTTGCGCTATCTAGAGCACCACTACTTGGATCCGGAGCAGCATCAGGTGAGCATTGTGCCTCTGATGGAACACCTGGTGCAAGATCAACAGCGGCCCGGTGAACTGGCCCACACGACACTGTCTATAAAAGTGGACCAGATAGACCATACGTACTTCTTCCATGACGAGAAAGGCCGTCAATTGTACAAGCGCCGTCAACCCAATCTAGAAGAGCACCAGAAGCTGAAGCAGTGGTGGCAGCAGCAGCAACCACGACAAGAGCATGGGAAAAGCGCATATCAGGAACATGACGAACAAGTCACCGACGGGCAGATTTGGTTGATGCTTCTCAAACAGCGCCTCCTGCAGCAGCAGGAAGAACAGCGGACTCAATCACGACATCCCAGCGAGTCGTCGGCAGCTCAGGAAGAGGCGGCTGTTGACCCATCGTCGCCATCGATTCAGCAGCCTGTCAAGCACTCAGAGCAGCCACAGGCGGTCCCTCTGAATCTACAGCCTCTTGTTAATTTTATTCTGCGGTATCAACAGGAGCGGCGGCGGCCAGGCGATTCAAAAATCAAGTTGCCGCCGGATTTGACCTGTCGCGCGACGTCAAATAAATGGATATTCCGCGACAGACATGGCGTTGTCTTACTCCAAAGATCTAAACCAACGGCGCGTAAGAGGCGAGCATTGCGTCATTGGTGGTTGCAGCAGCAGCGGCAGAAACCAAGGGAACAGGGACAGCCATCTGATGAATACGAACCCGTCCCTATAAGAATGTGGGTCGAAAAGGTGGAGCAGAAATATGTGCAGATGCTGTCGTCGTCTGCCAAGGGAGAGGCGGCTGATGTCTCGTCTACGCCATCGTCATCGCCGCCGTTGGGTCGGTCAGAGAAAGAAGAAGTTTCTACCACTCGGCGTCGGGACCACATCAGCAAAACCCAGGATCTTACCAGTGAACAGCTCTGGGCAATGATGAAGAGGAAGGGAAACATTTATCCTCGAGAATCCCGGGCCAAGTGGATTTATTGGGACAAGCGTGGCAACTTTCTGTTGAGAAATGGAAAAATTTCGACCAAAATGCTGGAAGTTAAGGAAAGACGGCGCTGGACGTTCAGGCGGCTTGAGCCGCATGAGCGGATGCGCCTTCGACAGTGGTCCACAGAATCGTCGAATGCCATTGAAGGGGACAAGGCGGAATCGGGAAACAGAATCGCCCGAATCCGGCCATCGTCGCCGCCGAAGCAAGATGGTTTAGAGCAGCCTATTAAATCCGGGTCGCCAAATTTTCGGCGACGGATTTGGAAGCTCAGGGCAAAGGTGCAGCAGCATGAGTGGGAGCAAGGAAGAAACACACCACAGTTCGCTACATCATCGTCGGCCAAGGAAGGAGTGGAAAACACGACGGTGCCGCAAATCCCGTCGCCCCCGCCGGCAGAGCAGCAACAGGAATCGAAGGAGCAGGAGAGCAGCTCGCTCATGAGCCGCCTAGACAAGATATCTCAGGGCAAAACAAAGTGAGAGGAGAAAGGAGGGGCCAGGACTTGCCGGCTGATGAGGAAGAAGTCTATGAAGAACAGAGCTTTGGGGACGCAGCGAACTGGACAATATATGCATATATTAGGCCTGGGTGGTTGCTGTTTTGGTGGTCAGTGGTCTTTCTTGAGTCCTGGTCCGAAAGAGCGGCGGGTAAAGAGCAGGGCATGTGGCATGGCATAGCATGGCGTGGACACGCACAAAAGTTTTTGATTTCTCCTCTCATGTGTGGTACCGTCGCTGTTGCTGTGTCGCTTCTTTGAGGAAATGCGTGCGGTCTACATGAGCATCTCTTGTTGCACGACACGATGTGTTCCTTTCCTGCCTTCTATGTTATGTGCGGCATGAGAGCGGATGCTACGTACGGTTTTTGCCGGAGTGTTTGCCGGTACCAGAATTGCTGACTCTTGTGTTTGAAAAGATACCCCTGTCGTTTGTCTTTTTCTTCTTCTGGCGCTTTGAGGCTGATGAAGGCATAAGCATAGGCGTCGCGCGTTCGACATTGTTTGATGATGGTGGCTTCGAACAAAGAAGGGCTCAGTGGCTTTGTTTGTCGGGTTTGAATACAGCTCCCGCCTTGGATGCAGCCACAGTGCGTGGAGTTGGTGTTATTTTGGACACCCTCGGCGTCGGCAGCGCCTCAGAACCCGCCAAACCAGTGCTTTTGACACTGGTAGGTTCGAGTGGTTTCTAGGGCCCTCTCAATCACTACACTCGACGCTTTTATGCTCCCTGTAAGTCGTCAGTTATAGCATCTGAATACTCCCCATTGATCATTGGTTGCAGCGTATGAATGCTCCTGCTACTATTTGGTTGCCGCGTCTGAATCCCCCTTGTTGGTTGTTGGTTGCAGCGTATGAAAGCTCCTCGTCAGTCATCTGTCAGAGCAAATGAACGCTCCCTAATGGGCGACACTGATTCTCTATCTTTGTGTGTGCTATGACTTTTGTAAACAAGGCGTTGACTGAGTACTTGTTCCCACCAAGTTTCTCGCCTCAAGTTTTCCGAGCACCTCGAGTTCTCTTCACCAACTCTTCCGTACCACGCAAGAACTCTTCCGCCCTCGTTTTATTTCAATCGTCATCGAAGCAGCCTTTCAAGGGTAAGTTCTGCTACTTAATTGGCTGCATGAGCTGACAGCAAAACAGGCGGCTGTGATGGGCGTCACCAGGAAAAATTCGCTCACGGCTGCACGATGGTCATCGACGAGGTCTCCAGAATGGCTGTTCCGACACCTTCCGCTTGCTTGATCGGCCTCGATCCTCGAATGCGACCCCTTTTCAAGCGCTTGACAATCGCCGTTGCGCGTGGCGAAGCAGTGGGGCAGCTGCAGCACCGAAGATGAACAGAGCGTTGCAGGCATCG
The DNA here is from genome assembly GCA_028566175.1 of Vinca major. Taxonomy (NCBI): domain Eukaryota; kingdom Viridiplantae; phylum Streptophyta; class Magnoliopsida; order Gentianales; family Apocynaceae; genus Vinca; species Vinca major. Next base: position 6,126 of record JAOWBF010050034.1, read on the forward strand.
GATAGCCACGTCGATTCGCTTGATTGGATAGCTCGATATGTCGCAGCAGAAGCCTCAGACTGCGATAAGCTGAGGCTGAATTCAGCTTGACACGTTTCAATCCCAAACCACTGCATTCCTCTCTCTCTTTTTCCCTCTTTCTCTCTCCCTCCCTCTCCCTCTTTATCTCTCCCTCCCTCTCCCTCTCTCTCTCTCTCCTTCTTCATCACTTTTGGTCAAGAGCCTACTGTATCAAAGTCTTCTGAATTTTCTTCTCCAATGCTCGGGAGCTCAGTTCTCATTCCTGAAACGAATTTACGGCTGCGGGCTCGTAACTGGCTTTGTTCATGATCAACGAATGACATCCAGCATGTCTGGAAAAAGGCCCCGAAATCGGGCACTTTGCGGTAAATGCGACAGGTTCCTCCTAAATGTGTCCAGGATCGGGTCGACCGGCGAGCTCTTCTTCCTTGGCTTTTTTGAGATGATCGAACGACGGAGCAAGACATGCGTCCTCTGTCTACTTGTTCACAACTTTCTTACAAAGAGCGGCCCCAGCGTCGCATTCTGGAATCACCAAATCGTTCTTAGCCCCAGGTTTGGTGTTGACGAGTTCGCCATTTTATGCCCAAACATCTGCCAAAGCGCTCCGCTTGGCTGGGTTCGAATCATCCAGCCAAACGAGCGCAATTCCATCAACAGCCAAAGCGACTCCGGGGGAATCGACGAAGCTCTCAAGTCAGGCCAAATACAGTTCAAACAAGTCAGATCGTGGCTTGCGAGCTGCGGTGTTGCTGGGTACCGCCTTTCTGCCGATGGAAACAAGCCCTGGGGCATGTTCAGCCCAAGGAAAGTCCACGATCATCCTGAGGCGAAGGAAGCTCTTGCGGAAAGAAGCCTCGATCCACGGAATATGCTACTGATTGATGTCATCGACGAGTGCCTCGTGAAAGGTCGTCTTGATGTCAATTTTGTAGCGTTGAGCTATGTCTGGGGGTCCTGGGGTGGATTGGAAGTCATAAAGACCACTGCAGAATCACTGAACTCTTTTTGTCAGAAGGGTAGCCTCAGTGGACTCGGTGAGAAATTGCCACGCGTGTTGAGCGACGCCATGGAATTTGTGCGCGGAATCGGCCAACGCTACCTCTGGTGCGATTTGCTGTGCGTCGTATCAGACGACCCAGAAGTCAGAAACAAACAAATCCGGATGATGGACGCCGTATACAGTGAGGCCACCCTCACAATCATCGCCCTTACTGGATCTCACGGCAACATGGAGCTTCCTGGTATCAGACCTCGATCTAGAGACCCAATTTGTCTTTCGGAGACTCTCAACGATGGTTCGCGGTTGGTCATCCGGTACCTCCAGCTCACGAGTTTCTACGACAGCACAACCTACACGAAACGAGCATGGACATTTCAAGAAGAACTCTTGTCAAGAAGATGTCTTTATATTACGGACCGGCAAATGTACTTCAAATGCAGATTCTGCTCGCATCGCGAAGACGACATTCTATTCAACGAGGTCAATGACGAGAATGTAGAATTACGTCTCAACTCCTTTCCAGCGGGTTACTCAAGTCTCGCAAATGTTGGCCAAAACATGAGCTTATATGAAAGACTGGTCAGCGAATACAGTCGGCGACAGCTTACATTCGACAAAGATATCTTGAGGGCTTTCGAAGGGATCACTTCGGTGCTTGCGAGAGAGTACGGTTGTCCGTTTTGGTGTGGACTTCCCAGCAAATTCTTAGTCGATGCACTCTTCTGGATTCCGAAAGATCACATCAGCCACCGCGTCGATGGAGGACTTGTTCCAACTTGGTCTTGGGCTGCATGGAAGGGCCCTGTATCCCATCTACCTCCCGACCCTAACCAGGAATTCTTTCCGGTCATCCAAGGCTTTATTTTTGGTAGCCAGTCTATTGGTGCTGTCAAAGATGACCAGACCTTTTTGTTCATCCAGACGGTGCGGCGCATACTTGCCGGCTTCGCGTGCATTGGATCCATGGATGATTTCGAGTATCTTTTCAAGCGCTCAAGACTGAACGCAGGCGGTTGGTCAACACAGTCACCAACAGAATATCAAGCAAAGATGGCGATTGAATTTACACAGGGGGGAGGCCGGGGTTTTCTAAGTTTCTTCTCCAGGATGACGTTGACAGATGAAACACCGCCGGCACCATGGCCATTCGGGGCCATGTGGTGCCTCAACCCGGACCACATTAGCAACTGGTGGCCATCAGACTGGGCTATACCCACGTGGGAAGAAATCTTTCACGTTCTACGCCATTACTTGTCCGGGCTATTGCTCGACGAATCCGTTCGGGTGACGAGACCTTCCAGCAAGCTCCGCTTCAAACTCCTCTTTTCTACGGTTAGGGATCAGTCCTTTGAACAACACAACATCGATGGAGGGCAGCTGGTGGAGCAAAAAAAAGGCACTTTGAGCGCGGTACTTTCGACTTCAGATGGCGCCTATGACTTCGATGCGACAACGCGGAGATTTTCCAAAAGAAACGAGCCATTGGATAAACGTCTCGAATTCTCATCTAGACCTATGACGGCGATTTTCCAGAATTCTTATTCTACACCTCGTGGTGTCTTGTTCGACTTTGAGGATGACATCAAATCTCGAATCAAGTCTTCTGACTTTTGCCAATTCATCCTTCTGTCTACTTCTCCTTCAGGAGTCCAGAACATCATGCTCGTCGAGCAGTTTGGAGATGGGTATGAAAGAATAGCGGTCGGTCAGCTCTTTCAGCCTATTCCCGTTGAGAATTGCACGAAAAGTTTGATCAGTCTCAGCTAATTCATTCAATAATGGTACTGCTTTCGACAACAAATCTTGCTTCGGAATCTTGGGCTGACATGATTTGACCACGATTGCCATTTTGAATTAATTTACAGCGGCGAGCTAGCCCCATGGATCATCTTACCCAAGCATACACCCCATATTCTTCAACAAGTGTCTACACATCGATTCTCTAATAACGCTTTGTCAGATATGCACAAACATCTTTTCAGTCTGCCAAAGACACAGTGTCGAATCTGCACGTCCACTGCTTTGAAATACATTCATCAACGAGTTGGCTACACAACGCTTCGCATGATCTCCTCCCGACATACACTGACCACGGGCACCACAAAGGGAAACACGTAACAAATCCCTCCGCGTGCACCCAACACTTCACCCCCCTGGAAACCGCAACCGCGAAACCAAGCACCCTATCCAGGCAACTCGCACCACACACACCCAACCCAGCAGAGATTCACTTCAACGCCACAGAACAGCACTCCAGCACAGCGCGCCACGACTGCTCCGACAGAAAGCCTGCGCGCTCCAGCCGGCAGGTACGCCAGACGTTCGCAGAGAAGTCCCAGTCCCGCGATGCTGCGGCGGGTCGGCACGAGTACTGCTACCACTTCCACATTCCAGTCCTCTCCCGCAATCAGTTCAACAGCAGTCCTGATCACCCTCCAGCCATCCTTTCCCCCAGCCCTCCCCTCACGTCCAGCGATGCGAAAAACGCAACCTAGCAACGGCCACTACGCGCGGAACACGGACGCGCGCGCCAAGTCGCGGCGTCGATTGTGACCTTTCCCCGGCCTGCTGCCTCTACATGGCATACGTACATACGAACGGCAAGTACAGTGCAGGAAAAGAACACTACATAGGAAGGGGGTGCAAGGGATACGAAGGAACACCGATAGACGGATAGGCGGGTAGACGACGGTGCAGGCGGGTTGCTGGCGGTTGCTGCTTGACCGACCGACCGACCGAGCAAGAGCAAGAGCAAGAGCAAGAGCAAGAGCAAGAGCAAGAGCAGGCAAGCAGGCAAGCAGGCAAGCAGGCATTCTCGTATTCCAAATCCCCAATTCTCAAATCACTTGTCTTAAATCGACCTGCCAAATGGCAATCAGCAATCACGACGAACGGATACCACGCGAGCAGATGGACACAAACATAAGCCGTCAGCCGGCCGGAAAAGGCGCATCCGAGCAAACTTCTAAATTTGACGCGGATGCGAATAGAGTTATTATTTGTGTATGTATGTATGTATGCATGCGATAGAGGACCCGAGCGGGTTCACGGGACGCGAGAAGCCGAGCGGGGCGGAGCGGGGCGGAGCGGCGGAGCGAAGGCAGAAAGGGGGAGGGCGAAACGCTAGTGGACTTGGGCGTGTTGGTCGGATGCGGTGATGATATGGCGACGGGGTAACCGTGAGGCATGGACGTATGGAGTAGTCTGCTCAAGCTGGGGCAAGGACTGGGGCGTCAGGGGTAGATTATCGCAGAGCTGGCGGGCCTGCGTTTCCAGCACGACACGACACGCGCTACAGACGGACCCCCTGACAACGCAGCTAGCGCTAGTCGTCTACCTGTCTGCCTGTCTCGCTAGGCAGTGTCTATCTACGCGCGCTAGCAGCCACTGCCGCCGCGCCGCCGCGCCAGTCGCGTGCATGCATGCCTGACAACCGGCCACTACTGCATTACTGCTGCTTGTCGTCGTCCTTGGCCAAGACGTCGCGAAACCACGCGCCGAGGGCCTCGACCTCGCGGCGCCAGTCTGGCGCGCGAT
>JAOWBF010050140.1:0-10686 GCA_028566175.1 Vinca major
CAGTTCAGTCTGATGGTGCACGGACCACTCATGACCTATGACTGACAACACGGTGTCTGCCAACACCTCCCCCCAAACACATCAACACCTTCTCATTATTTGTCGTTTCAACCTCCCTCTGACACTGAGTTTTCAACGTCAAGTTCTCGCCCGTGGGGTGTCCTTCGAAACACCAGCCACCCATCTCCGGACTCTTGGACCTACTGATCAACATACCTGGTTTGATTCGCCCAGAAAGATCTTGCGAGATCTCAAAAAATCTCGAAGCCCATCGTCTTGCCTTGGAGAGCAACGGCGACGCGGAAAGACGCATCAAAGTCACAATGCCAGACCGCTACGCAAAGCGCAACGTGTACAAGGAAAACAGGTCTAAGCATTCCGACCGAAACTGTCCAGGCTGAAGCACTGACCAAGATTCAACGACAGCTACGTCCATGGTGGCACTTCCCTCCGTCCGAACAGCTACGTCCATGCCGACAGTTCCCTTGTCGCCAACAGCCAGTCAACGTCGCGCGAGGACAAAGCCATGAGGACCCGCCTCGACAACATTTACCAAGATGTCAAAGAAGCCGAGCACGAGAACAAGCTCATCACCTCGTCCCTCGTCAGCTTCAGAGAACAGTCAATGAAGGCGGAGATCAAAGAGCTGAAGAAGGCGCTCCACAAAGCCGACAAGAAAATCGCCAAGTTTGAGGAGAGGGAGGAGGAATACGAGAACCACATCGAGGTCCTCGAGAGGAAGCTGGAGGACACCAACAAGACCGTCTTCGCATTCAAGGACAAGGCCCGCAGGTTGCAGGAGGAGCTTCGTCGCGGGAAGTACTGCGCATTCAGGCTCCAGCAGGGGGGCCGTCCTCTCATGGTCGCTGGCCCTGGCGGATCTCGTGGTGCAGAGGGTGATCAGCAGATCCACTCGGGCAAGTACAAGAAGCGCGACAAGGAACTCGACAGGCTTGTGCAGGAGGAGGCGATGCGAAGGGCTCCTCGCTAGGTAAGCTGCCGCTTCTGTTTCGAATCGTGGATTGGACATGGACTGATCAATTTCATAACAGATGGAGCGGCTGTCCAGAGCCCAATTTTGCGACAGAACGCCAGCATTGATGACTGGACATGGATCGGATCACGCTGTCAAACACGCCGACCGTGAGCTACTTTACCAACAACAGAACATCGATACACAGAGCTCAGGGCCACCCAAACGGACACTTCATTCCTTCACTTCACGACGGCGGACTCACCACCGACGGAATCCAAGGCATCCGTCATTCGCTCGATTCAATCTGTGTCGCTCCCTTTGCAGGTCGCCACGATACAACGGGTGTCCCGGTGGAAACTTGCTGCAGCAGACCCAGGACGGAGGGACTTTGCGGGTTCTTTTTGCATTCTCACTTTTTGCTTCTTGTCTGTGGCTCTGGCGGCCAGATCGTCCGGCTTTTGCTTCGACCCTTACAAAACTTGCAAGGGTCATTTCACAAGTTTTCCTGCGCAAGACGATGCTGCGTAGACAGAAACTGGGAAAGGCGACGGGTATTCTGACAGGCGCTGGAAGGGTGGCCGGACTTTGCTTGAATCACAGAGAAATGGTCCAAAGGCGTTAACGGTTGCTTTCTTGATTGGCAGTACGGTAACGGACAATTGAACCACGAGGTTTCTACTGACTATGCGTGAGACTCTAGGACGGGAGGAATGGAGAGACGGTATCGCAACATGGCAGCACTGCTGCGCAGTTGGGCACAGTGTGGTCGACAACCCAACCAGTCGCGCAAGTTGCGCAATCGAGTTGCTCAACGCAACGCAATTCAATCAATTAGGCACCCACTAGTTTGGGCAATTGATCAATTACACGTCTATGATTGCGTCGCCGAGTTGCGCTACAGTAATTGCAAAAAGGCACTTTTTGGCAGTTTTCCGCCCCTATCCCACTCCCCCTGATTCACCTACTTGTGGGATTTATATAACTTTCTCATAAATTTATCATTTCACCTTACTTGATACTATATTTTTCTACTATAAATAGTACCTAGGGTACCTATAAAGCCTTGGCGCACTATTGGGCAACGCTGCTCAATCAGGGTGGATATTGCGTTGCGTTGAGTTCCCGACCACACTGGTTGGGTAGAGTTGCGAACACCACGTTGAACTGGATGTCATTGTGGCTCATTCAGTGAGGCGTTGGACTTCCGCGAGGGCTGTCAAGCACCAAATTGACACTTGAACTTTTGATGGTGTTGCTATTATGCACTTTTTGCGTACTTCCCAATGGTTCACACTGAGGGACGAAGTCTGTGCGCTGCCGTCGGCGGGCTGATGAAGTGCAGTCAGAGGAGTGCCATGTCACGCGTATATTCCACCACAACACAATCAAATTGGTCTCGAGCATTCTCATCAACCCTCTGCGAACCGCCGGTATATCCTTTCCTGGTGAGCATCTTGTTTCTCGTGCACATGCAAAGCTGACATCGCGTCAGGCCACTTCCAAGACTCAGCACTCTACAACCCGGCCCAGGAGGCTGCAAAGGATCTCCGAGCTGGAAAATCACTCGCTCCACCACTTGGGAATAACCGCTTTCACGGTCACAAGGTCCGCCCATCACCGAGAAATACTGCTCAAGCGCTGACGAAGGTGTAAGCGTTGCTCTAACCAGTGGCCATGGACCCTCACCAACGCCTGAGGGAGAGATTTCGTGATCAAGACCTTGAGTACCAGAGGTACCTCCACGCCGGCACTGACGCAACGCCACCGCGGCCTTCAATGGCGAACCCTGATCCTGGCAACCGAGCCCTGATCTCGCGTCTGCAGCAGAAGGTTCGAGCGGCGGAGAACCAAATCAAGCATTTGGTAGCTAGCGAAACTGGACAGAACCAGCTGCTCAAGGTCCTGGAGGACGAGGTCAAGGCCTTGAAAACCAAGGTCAAGACGCTAGAGGACCGTGAGCATGCCAGACAGCGGCCCCGGAGAGCCTCCGACCACCAGCGTTCCCAGAAACCTTCCAAAAACCAGCGTTCCCACGAAGCTTCCAACAACAAGCGGCCAGAAAAACTCACCGAGCAGGCGGTCAACAAGCTAAACAATCTTGTCATCGATGGCCACGAACCTCTCGGCAAGAAGCCTGAGGGAAGTCTCCTAGTCCCTCGCCCAGGAACCAGAAGACTACGCGCAGGGAGACCAACAACCGCTCCCTCGACGTCCAGAAGACTGCGCGCACCGACAGTGTCCTGACCGAAGCCGCCAGCCTAATCAGGAGCCGTCCGACTCCCGCGAAGCCCGACAAGCCCGCTTTGAGCACCAGCAAACTCGAGTGGTCCACCCGCATCCCTGCGCGCACCGAAAGCCCTCGCGAGAAGCATCGCAGGACCAGGTAAATACCAGCGGAGGATAAGACGCCCAAGGTGGACTCGTGAAAGGCCGACGCGCCGGACAGCAATGGCAAGGCTGAGCCGTTGTCCTACCACAAGCGCGAGGATGGCACCGTTGTCATGACTCTGCCGCCCAGCCATCCTGTTCTGGGTAATGTAAAGTACAAGGTGTACGGGGAGCCTGTGTGATGGGAAGGCCTGGGGACTGGAGAATGGGAATCAAGAGAGGCACGGATTGCACGGCTGTATCTTGGAAGACTCAGCTTCTTGCTTTTGTGAGCAAAGGCTTCTACAATGGCTTGGCTTCTCGGTCGTTCTGGAAACCTCTTCTACGTGTTCACTTGCTTTCAGTTTCTGTCGAGTTGTCACGGAGCGGTCGAGGAGAGTGGGATGGAGGGACAGTCTGGCTGCGTTGCGAGGGTCACGGGGCAGGAGATGAGCGATAGAAATCAATGTATCAAGCACATACTCTCCTGTAGCCCAAGTAAAATGATCTCTGTGCAAGTACTTTGATTCCGATGTCCGAAGATGCCTCCGCACTTTCCGTGCCGGCTGTCCAGTACGAAGACCGTGACTTGCACAGGTGAAGGACTTTGGACTAACCAGTGGTGCTCCATTTGGACGCGAATCGAATTGTTTTTCCAGGAATTCGTCCGGCTCAACTGTTGATGGTATCTTCACCAGCATTGTGGCAGCTCTGCGACGCAGTACGCTGATGGGGTGCTCACAAGGAATGGGGAACCGGAAGAGCGCAGACATTAGAGCCACAGGGGGTCAGCTTTGTTTGAACTGCAGAAACGCTTGGGAATCGTCGATTCGGGACGGAGGAACAATGCCATTGATATGCAAGACTAGTACAATTGCCTTCCATTGAATTGCATGCCCGTGGATCAGCACGACACTGGAAGCCCCGTGAGACACCGCCGAAGAACGTTGCATTTGACGTCGTTCTTGGACATGGGTCTTATCTTCCCCGTCCTTGTCCTTGCCCTTTCTCTATACCCTCTTTCTATCCCACTCAACATAGCAGCAACCCTCCTACAGAAGCAAAACCCCTCCCAAGCGCAAAGTGAAACTCCCACCCTGATATACCACTGTATAACCCTCCCGTCCCTCAATCATCCGACCAGAGAGTCGTTCGGTCCTCAACCCAACTCTACCCCTTCCTCCCCATTTCCCCCGTCCAATGCAAGTCCGCCGGGTACCCATGTGTGTTTGTGTCGAAGAAGGGGGGAAGATTGAGCACTGGGGCAGTTTGATCTGTTGCATGCTGGTCAGAATGTGCCTCTCAGAGCGGAGAAATCGAGCTTACCGTACAGGATGACGCACTCAATCCTACTTCTTCAATCCATGCGGATGGAGGATTTGGGCTGCTATGTGCTTGGCTTTGTTCGCAATCTTCTGAGGCACAGATTTGCCAGCGTCCCGAATGAGTTCAACGAGTTCTGCAAGCTCCGAGGCCATGCGAGACTTGCTGTCTTGGGCGACTGCGACCTCCGACCTGAGGTTCTTGTTCTCGTCTTCCAATTGGCGTATCTTCGTCTGCGCCGCGAGAGCTGTCTGGTCCGTGGGCTTGGCCTTGAGCTTGTTGACGACGTCTTCGCGCTCCTCCTTCAGCTGGGAGATCTTCTTGTCCAGCTCCTCGATGCGGGCCTCGAACACCGCCGACCCTGCGCTTTCAGCCTCGTGTTCGTGCGTATTGTGGCCGTGGTTTTTGGCGCACTGGTGGATTTTCGCCGCCATGGTATCGAGGGCGCCGTCCATCTGCTTGTTCTGCTGCTCGAGATTTTTGGCGTGCACCTGAAGCGCATCAACGGTGTCGCTGAGGTTTTGATTGTCCCTCTCGGCGGCGGCCAGGCGCCTCCCCAGCAAGACCATGTCATTGCGCAGCTGCAAGTTCTCCTGGAACAGGCGTTAGCTTAGGTGGAGTAGGAAATTTTGGACTCCACTTAAGACTTCGGCAGCGACCTGCTCTTCAATTCCAACCTCCGTCTTGTCATCATTGTCGCCAGCAGGGGGAGCAGGGCTGGTGGCCGGACCAGGAGCGCTCGACTTCGAGTTGACGTCGGCAGCATCGTCGTTGTGTCCAGTCTCGACCGGGACGGAAGAGCGAGTCGCATGGCCTTTGTGTTTGTCCTGGGCCGTGGTAGTCGCTGGCGATGCTCGGGGCTTCCTCTCGCGAACCCAACAGCCAGGCTTGCCGGCGGGACGCTTGTGGTCCTTGGGCGCGCGGACGTTCTTCGACTTTGACTGATGCTTGCGGGAAGAGGTACCGACCATCTCCTCGAGAAAGACGCCAAAGGTTGAAGGGGCCATCTCGCCTGGCAATGGTTGAATTGATAATATAGTGGGAATAGAGTGGAGAGATGTTTTTGAAAGTTGCTAAGTGAGGAATTGTTGACAGTGGAGGAAGACTCGAGAGCTTGGTCTGTTGTTTTGATGGAGAGACGGAAGACCAGCTGCGAAGGTTGCGTTGGCTGGGAGCCTCGACGGACGAGCAAACAATCGTCCTGAGCACGCGCCGCCTGGACATCAACAACAACGCGCGAGACGCGTCCGAAAATGGTCAAGGCAAAGTTAACACTCTGCTGTGTCAACTTGGTACCAACAATGCTCCCGGTCCATCCTCAACACTCGGCGAAAACAATGCCTGGGACAGTGATTCGGTGGAGGGACGCACCGAGACTGGAAAGGAGCGGAGCGTATCTCAGGTAGCAGAAATCGAAGCTTCGTCGAAATACGTTGGCTCCATCAACATGCCTATGGTTTACTTGTGTACAAATTGAACGTGGACGAGAAGAAGCCTTTGAACCATCGGTAAATGATAGGTCAAATCAATCGCATTTGCACTAGACTTGTCTGAGGAACCGCAAAACAACCAAAAGACAAAGAGTCCCTCCAAGCAGCCTTATTAGACCCAACCGCAAGCAATTGACAGAAGAGAACCCGTGAAACCCCAAGGAAAAGTGAAGAACCAAGAGAACCCAACTCCAGCTATCGACATGAAGCCTTTGTAAGGAAGACGACGTGTTTTTGAGGCGAAGCGGCACGCTGCCTGGAATCTGCCGCGGTCGTGTCAGATCAGAAGCCGAATAGAACGAAAACCACTGGGGAAGACTGACCTTGTTGCCACAATACCGTGCCCGAAGCAATCGTCTCGAGAGTCACTCCGTTTCATATCTCCTACAAAGCGAGCCGCGGTCGAATGTATTGCCACAGCGATACGTACAAAGAACAGACAGATGTTGAGGATCGACAAGGGGCAGACTTGAAGGGCAAAAGAAGAGCAGGGCCTCGAATGAACAACAGGATCTGTTGAAGAGAAGAGATTAGCTTGAGCAGAAGAGGGTCAATTGATTGGACTTACCCAGTAGAGATGCGCTCAGAGAGTGCCTCGACGCCAGGAGGGATGCGTAACGGCATAATTAAGACGGTCTGCCAAACAACGGACGTGAAGAGGAGCGTTGCGGTTATCACGAACGGCACCGACGAGAGACTCCGCCGCGGTCTTGACTTCGGCCTGGCACTTCTCAGCGGCAGCAAGCTCGGTCTTGCGGACTTCGTTCTCTCCTTCAGCCCGCAGAAGTTCGTTTAAGTGCCGCTTGGCACTGCTGGAGTTGAGGACTATGGCCTGCATGTCGCTTCGGAGGGAGTCGAGCTCACGGCGCTTAGAGTCGTTCTTGTCTTCGAGTGTGGCGACCTTCTTTTCCAGGGCGGTGACCTCGTCCTTCAGCTTTTCGATGCGGACGAAGTCTTCAGTGTCATGCCAGGCCTCGGGCCGTTTGGCGTTGTCCAGATCCTTCTTCAGGCGGTCGATTTCCTGCTGAAACTTACCCCTGGCCTCCCGCAAAGACACGCATGTGCGGCTGTGAGATTCCGAAGACCGTTTGTTGGCGTCGCGGAGGTGCTCAGCTTTTTCCTTGTCCTCTTTCACCTGGTCTCTGTCCCGTCGCAGACGAACGATCTCGAGGATGTGCTCGTGCTCGCGCTGCTTGTAGGCCGTAATCTGGTCGGCGGCGGATCGGTCGACGGAGCAAGGCTTTGTGTTGGCTGCCTGTTTCAGCTGGATGACCTCGTGCTTGAGCTCTTGGATTTCGTTGACAAGCCCGGAGTTGTTGTTGCTCTCTCGCCTCAACCGGGAGTTCTCCGTTCGAAGCCTCGACTGCTCTGCCTTCAGGGCCTCGACTTCCTTTGCAAGCTTGGCGTTGGCAAGATTCTCGTGCTTCAAGCGGAAGTTCTCCACGCGGACTCGAGTCTCGTCTGCCTTTACCTTCTCGATCTTCTTGTGAAGGGCGTCGTTGGCTGCGAGGGCATCGCTCAGGGTCGAATTCGTGAGCGCGAGCTCCTTCTCGAGAGACTTCGAACAGGCTTTCGGGTCGGGCTCGTGGCTTTCCTCAGGCTCCAAGGACTCGACCCAGTGGGCTGTGGCGCGCGAGGTAGGTGTGTTCGGGCGGCGGGGAGCAGACTGGTCCGCTTTACCAGCGGGAGAGCCTACAATGGCTCGAATAGAGTCGCCCATCAGCCTCTCGGCGGCACCCTCGGCGAGACTGCGGTGTCTACGGGGCGTGGGAGACATCTTGTGGGTAGAAGAGTCGGTGAAACGTGAGGAGTCGGGATTTAGAGACCGGTGGAACGGGGAATGCGGTTGGCCGTAGAGCAAAGAGCAACAGAGAAGTATACGGTAGAGGGAAAGAGAAAGCCGATGAGCTGAAAGGTAGGCAGTTGGTTGGGTTAGGTTCCGAGATGAAAGTGGGATGTGGTGGTCAAGAGAAGGGCGAGCATCAAGATCGAAGTCAATGGTGGCCGCCGACACGGAGCACAGACCATTTGACGTGACACCTAGCGGGCAAAAATCGAGGTCAAGATTAACACCAGAAGTGTTAAAATCCAGCTGTGATCTTGACGCGCTGCAAGGCCACGCGCCATGGAGACTACTCGGCTTTCCATGTCGACACCTACCCACCAAAGGACCCCAAGTATCCCCCAAAGCAATGCTTCCCTTTCGTTGCTTCCGCATCTTTTTTGAAGTAGCCACGAATATACATTGTTCATATACAGCATATAAAAAGCAACAGTGTCTCTTTGACAGGCAAAGAGGCCTACAAGCTGTTGCACGAGGGAAGAAGAAATGTTGGAACGGAATTTACAAGAGGAAATTGCCCGGATGGAGCGCTAATATACGAACGAAGACACAGAATCAGGAGGATTAAGAAGCCCAAAGTAAGACAAAGGGGATAGAGGTTTCACGTCGGGTGAGTGACTGGAACAAAGACTGACCAACGCTGCAGTAGTGCAATATTGAAAGTATCTGCAGACGAAGGAGTATGTGAATTGGGCCAGAAGATGCTACCTGGAGTTCCCTTTTTATCCCTGCCCCTTGGTCTGTCCAAGCAATGGCTGTCCCTGACATGATTCTCGTGTTGCATGCGTCGATGTCCGTAGCCAACTCTGTTGAGACCCCGTCAGCTTTGCAGTCTGCAAGCAGTTTGAGCGCTGATGCACGTACCGGAATGTGAGGGACTGAGAAAGAAGATGTGCTTGTGAATGTATATTGACTGCGTGCAAGCTCCATCAAAGACGTATTAGCAAAGACTTTTTAGGGTATGGAGTGATATTATATTTGACGTACCTGTGCAAGATTGACAGAAAAGGAGTCGACACAACCCAACCCCACGGCTCCGGGCCAAGCAAGACGCTCAGTCATCGCGCGGAAGACTGCGCACCCGCTCCCGAAGGCGCTCGCAGATCCTCCTGATCTCGAGGGGGAGCATGTTGGCGTGGCGCTCCAGGAAGCCAAGGACGTGCTCAAAGTCCGGGAGCAAGTTCATCAAGGCGGCCTTGACGTCGAGGAGAGTCCTCCTTTGCCGCCTGTTCTTCTCCTCGAGCATGGCGATGGTGGCCTCTTGCTCCTTGAACTGCTTGGTCGCCGCCGTCTTGCTGATGGTGAGCGAGCGGACGGTCTCCTCCAACGCGTAGCGGTGGTGGGCAGCGAGCTCTGGGATCCTCTCGGGGTTGGGAGGGACGGCGCGGCGGCGGGCAACTATCTCGATCTGCGCTTGGTCGCGCTCGTATTTGACCTGGCGGAGCTCGGCACGCAGGCGAGACGCTTCATCCTCCGCTGTGATCCGCAGCTGTCTGTCTCGCTGCGCAGATGCTGCAGGCATGGTTCTGGTGGGCGTTGGTAGGGATGGTGGTGGCGGGAGAGGAGGCAGAAACGGTCACTGGCGTTATCTGACAGTATCGTGAGCTTTTGGAGTCCTGAGAACGTGACCGAGCGATTTGATGAAGCTTGACTTACGAAAAGGTCTTGGATGGTGGTGGAGGTCGGTTGTGGTGTTAGTCAAGTTTTGCCGTCGACAGCAGCCGAAGCCCCAAGAGACCGCCAACAAACGTGACTAACCCAATTTGGACTGCCGACGACGCCAACCAGCCCCAAGTTAAGCCACGAGAAAGACCTAGATACAGCTGCCACACCATCCTGTAGCGTCTCTTTGGGTCTCGAAGGACGGGGAAAGTCAAGTATATAAATTAAATCTACGAAGCCGAAAGCAAGCGCAATACTACAGCTGCATGGTAGCGTCCGCGACAGAACGCTGGCGGAAAGGAGCTTTTCATCAATATACGAGCGGGTTTCTATTGTCAAAAATAAAGGTCATAAAGATGGGTATGGAACAAAAGATTCGTGATTTCATGCAGGAAAGCTTCATCACCATTCTTCAAAACAAGGGCTGTCCAACTGAGCCAGAACCCATGATCAACCTCTCAATTCTGATACTCAAGTCGTGTCGGGGAAGCCTTTTGAGTGTTCAGGCTTGCCCATCAATCGAAAAGGGGCCGGCGGAGAGAGCAGACCCATCGTGATGAACCAGTGGTCGACACTTTCAAACGGGTCGCAACATACTTGCGGGACGGAAGGGATCTTCTCAATGAAGCGTCAGCAAGTGGACCTGACGGACGGGTACGCGCGACCCGTCTGAGCCAAGCAGGTAAGAGTAAGGCCAGGGCTTTGATAGGCGAAAAGTTCTAGGAAAACCTCTGGAGCTGATAGATGCAGCCCTTTCAATTCGTAAGTCGGATTCGAAGGACGAGGCTTCTGCTCAAAGACACAGAGGGCAGCTGGAGTAAAGAGAAAGCACAACACAGAGACCAAATCAAGCTGTTACCGTTGCCAACAAGTTCAATCACGTTGCCCGACGTCTTGTTGCCGACGTCCTTGAGCCAGCGCTTGAGCATGACGATGACGGGGAGTGCCAGCTCCGGGAAGGCGATGTTCTTGGCCCAGAGCACGAAGAACTCGGACAGCAGCTCGCCGACTTGCTCGCCGACGCC
>JAOWBF010050978.1:0-10672 GCA_028566175.1 Vinca major
ATTTGGTAAGACCGTGTGTAAGAAGATAGTGGAGATATATGACTCTTGGTACGTTTGAAGAAGAGTGAAGAGCCTTATTAATTTCTATCCAGAATTAATAAAAAAACAAAACAAAATGGGCATAATACCCGGTTGCAACCCGCCCATACCCGCATAGCCCGTTACCCTCAAGGGTATGCCAGTTAATATCCGCATATAAATGGGTATGGAATTTATAATCTCATACTCGCTTATTAATCTCATGGAAAGGGCATACCCGCGGACATATGCCAATTTTGACAGCTCTATATTTAATACGGGCAAAACTTAAGGGTTAGATATAAAATCTGGACCGACAAAGTAAACGTAACCGGTGTCTTCTTTTTCGGATAGGACATGGATTTTGGGCTAATCAGCTCTATAATATGGGCCAAGCGACGCTTATAGAACCAATATAAATACATGATCTCCAAGGCAAAACTAGAGGTTGAGTTGCTGCGGAATATCTTCAGCTTATATCTGCCGTTAGCCGTCAGCGAAATTCCTGACCGTCAGCGGTAATTCATCCTTCAATCAGTTCTTAACAATTTTTTCTCCGTTTTACAATTGCATAGGAATTGACGTTCTCTGCTCGTGATTATATCATGTTATGTACATCATATGTTTGTAATTTTCAGTTTTCTCTGCAAGTTTATGGCTTCCGTTTATATTTATTAGGAGCTGTGAGGTTTTGGTTTTGATTAATTTTCCATATTTGAGTTTAAACAGTTTGGTGCAATCTGCAGAGGATGAAGATTGCCTCTAGTTCAACCATTATTCGAGAGCCTAATTTAAATCTTTAATATTAGAGCTAGGGATATTGATTATAAAGGTGTTTACTAGTCAATGTTATTTTAGTATTTGTTGGAATTCTGAATATTCTACACTGTGTTATTGTAAGAGAAAATTAGCTACCTTAACTTCCTCTTTTTTTTTTGGTTTGGTTGGATAGTCATTCATATTCGTTTTAAGAGATGAAAACTGAAAATCCTAGTTAGACAAGGAAAAGGCCTGGGAGAAGATTAAATAATTGAGTTGTCTCCCCAATCATAAAAATCCTCTGAAACTTGTGGTCAAATCTCTTGAACGTCACACTAATTGTCTAGGTATCCCATCTGTACAACACCTGTCTTTGCTATTACTGAACTTTAGCCTTCTTCTGCCCTTTATTTCTGAGTACAACACTAGCAACATCAATTCCATTGATTAATTGGTCAACTATCCATTGGTTTATTTAATTTTTTTATCGTGTTTCTGGCTTTTGGCCTTTAATTTTGTCTGCCTTTTGCATAAAAGAAGAGTAAATGATTACAAAAGGCAAGTATGGTCTGCGTACTTAATGAAAAAACCTATTTCCTCCATTCCATAATATAAGTCGTTGGTAACATCGACCTATATTATGGAATGGAGGGAGTACCAACTACCAATATTGTCACTCAGTTGTTTGTGCTTTCTGCTATTATCTCCTTTGGACCACTCTACTTTTGGTGGATATCATTATTGTTTCAGCCAGTCGGCCTAAGAGGTATCCTTCACCTGTAAGACTTTTGCATGAAAATCAGTATTAACAAAGACTATGGAGAATCCATTCAGATTTATTTTGAAATATACATTCATTTTGAGAAGATAATTGCCGTTCAACATCACATGTTCTAACTCTGCATAATTTGACCGCATTTTATGTAACATGCAGTTTCATTCATTATAGAGTTCCACTCATATCATGGCTTCCGACAATGGAGTAGACAAGTATTACGGGAACAATCTGATGTCAAATTGTGTCCATGCCTCATTTGAGAGTGAGAATCATGTTGTTACAAGGGGCTTGGAGGCTGTTAGTTTAGGATCCCCTCTCTCTGTATCTAGGGGTCCACAGAATGCGACACTGCGCAATGATAGTGAAGATTTAGGGTCTAATGAAGTGACTAGTGAAACTAACTTGGAACACATCAAGGCTGCAGAGTTTGCAGCCTCGCTAAATTGTGATATCCTCACTCGGAGTCTGAATGAAGCTTTGCAGCTAAATGATGATAACCTCCCTTGGAGGCCGAAGCTAGATTATTATAACCTCCCCCCGAGGCCAAATGGAGTCAGCAGATTGTCATATTGGTTAGCTAGTAAGGCTTAATTGTGATTTGCTTGTTTTATTATAATAACGAATATTATTTTCTTGATTTTATTTGTCATTTCTTCTGCTTGATTAGATGTTATTGTGCATGTCTCAGTTTTGGGAGCCGCAAGAGGCTCTCCAGTTCCACATCCACTTCGACATCGGAGGGCAAAAGAAGCTCTGCAGTTAAATGGTGATAACCTCCCTCGGAAGCCGAATGGAACCAGCAGATTGCCACATGTGTTAGCTCGTAAGGGTTAATTGTGATTTGCTTGTAATATTGTAGTAATGATTATTCTTTTCTGGGCTTTATTTGTCATTTCTTTGGCTTGATTATATGTTATTGTGCATGTCTCAATCTTGAAAGCCAAAAGAGGCTATCCAGTTCCTCATCCACACCAACATCGGAGGCTGAATGAATCACATAGGAGGGCAATAAGATGTTCTAGTCCCCCACCAGCTGTAAGTTATCTGAGAATCTGCAATTGGTCTCATCATTTTACATTTGTTTCGTCTAATGATAGATTTAGTTCTTTGTTTTTTCCTACTACTTTTCCCTTGCTCAATTTTGTTGCTAACTGATATTCTTTTTAATATTTCATTCCGTTTTCATGTTGGATATTGAACAGGTGATGGTTGATGTTAATGAAGCTTCTGCAAGTGTCCCCATGTCGTCGATATAACCAACATCAATCTTCCTTGCTGCACCGCTTCAGTTCATTTTTCTAGCAAAGTGATAGGAACTGGAGACCATATTCTATTAAATAATTTTCATCTTGCAATTAATCTCTGAATTATGAGTCTGTTAACATGCATTTCGATGCTATTTTATGTTAAGTTGTAATATCTTTCCAATGACAAATGCTTTCCCCTGCATTTCTTTGAATTCACATTCAATTACGGACCAAATGGTTTCTTTAATATACAATGGCACTTGGAGCGGGTAAGTGAATTTTAGTTCTTTTTTGCTGATAATTTTTGGCTTTCTAAATGCTGATCGATAATTGCGTAAATATTTCAAAGTTGGATGACTTCTCATCATCAGAAAGGTCGAAAAAACCTAACGTCGTAACCGATTTGTTATCCAGTTCAACTTTGGAATTGTACATGCATATACGAGTTTGTGCACATTATAAATTTTGTATAGGTACAAGATGCCGTGTGAAAGTTTAATCTTCTATTAAGCTCAAACTCTTTATGAAATTCGCATCTGAGAGAAGCTAATTACACTAGCCTCTTTCTATTTTACTTTTTTAATGTGACATTTTCCATGACAAACTCTACAAGTAAGAATACAAGAAAAATCAAAACAAAATCTATACAGGTGGTAAAGAAAAACATATGCTTAATCAAATTATCATCAAAATATAGATTTAAAAGAAAAATATAATTATGCAATTTGGAGTAGACTCCACTCAATGATTTGAAGATCTATCGGATTTTCTCACCACATGTACATAATAAATTTTACTGTTAAAAAATATTTCGTCGCCAACAAACTTTTTGTTGTCTCCACAATCGAATAACTAAACATCAGCAAATACTTAATCTTAAAATATAATTTGAATATTTCAGGACAAAATTATCTCCTTAAACCAATATAAAGTTGATATATCAAGACACGAATAACATAAATATAAGTTTTAACTAATGTAATAAAGGTTTTGATTATTATTTTTAAATATTCACCATCAAATACTCGAATTTTGTTAAAAAAAGCTAGTTCGTAATTAACTAAGTACTTTCAATTCTGATAAATTTTAGATTCGACACATCATACCTCAATATTTGACAAAAGATAAAAACAAAAAGATCGACCTTATTAAGAAAGAATAGCATACTTAATGAAGTGTTTTCAACCTGAAAGGATAGATTTATAACTCTCAAGTTCGACGCCTCTTATTCTAATAATAAAAATTAAAAAAAAAACACCCCGAATCTTCCAATTTTTTCCATAACTAAAAGACATTCCTCCAAAAATATGACTAATAGTTTATTTTAAAAAAAAAAACGTGAATTAACACTAAAGGGGAGCAAAAAGGACTACATTGTAAATATTTAACAAACCCAACGCGGGAAACATGACCACTGTCAGGATATGTAGACACTCCCTCTTTTAGTTTCTCTCTCCTCCATTCTTCCTATCAGAAAATTCAGAGCATTCAAATCTCCAGTCTGAAGAACAAACAAATCTCCAGCTCGAGACAGCCGAGGAAACACAAAATGAGCACTGATACGTAAGTACATTGATACTATTATTCAAAGTTTCATTTTAGTTTTTTCAGTTCAAGCATGGATATCTGTTGAGGTAGTCGGTTCGGTAGAGTGGTTTCATAATTCTATATAGCTTTTTCCTAAGTTCGTTCTAAAAACCTGATTGATGCGGTGCGGAATTGGAAAAATAAAAAAACAGAGTATCGGTGCTAAATGGTATTGTTGTTTAGATTTGGTTCAAATGAAATTTGAGTTTAGTTTTTTTTTTCTTTCTATTTCTAGTAATCAATTTATTTTTGTAGGTGATTAATTCAGAAGATTTTTCCCCAATTTTGTTTTAGATCCATAATATTCTGTTATTTTTCCCTTGAAGAAAAACAGTAGTACATTCAATATTAACGACTGCAAAAAAAAAAAAGCAGTTTATATATTTACACACCGCTTTTATATTCTCAAGCACATACTGGCCCAATAAGATGCTCTATAACCTACTGAACCATTTAGTCATTTTTCCTCCTAATTTCCCTACCTGCTTGAAGCTCTTTTCCTCTAATCCGGATACTGATTTTGTTATGTCAATAACTATAGAAGAAGACTTTTATTGATGGAAATCGATTCGATTACAGAGAATTAGAAAAGAGGAAGGATCAGAAGAAGAATCGATCACAGTTCGATCAATTAAGCCCTAGAAATTGGGGAAGAAAAGAAAGGGAAGGGGAATTCAAATGATTTCTATCTATATCTAGAAGTCCCCTATTTATAGACAAAAGCTGCCCGGGTTCAGATTGCCTCTTGACCCGGAAAGGACCCGCGAGTTCTTCCATTTAAAACAGGAGAAAATGGCCCTTGTTGGAATCCCAACTTCAGCAGCCTCATAGTTTTTTAGTTACACTTCATAACAGATTTGAATTTAGTAAATTGATTTACCATTGCCATCATCATTTACAAACACAGTAATCATAAAAGCAAACCAACTAATTAGGCCCATACTCTACTCAAAGTAATTAGGATTGTACTCGTAAATCAATTTTCTCAATTCAAATCAATATACATAATATTGATTCTTGCACAAACTTCCTTCTTCATCTCTGTTTCTGGTTATGTATTTTGCTATTCTTCTTTAACTTGATCAGATTGAACTTCTTCATTCTTCAACAGAGAATCATCAGCGACTTCATCCATTCTATTTCCCAATGGAGCAGAAATCAAACAGCTTACGAAGCTCTACTCCACACTATACAGCAATTTAGTGTGTATGGATTTCGATTGGTTGGCTGAGCAATTTATACAATCAGTGGAAAAATATGACCATTTGAGCCGGGTAAAGAGCCATGAGGTGGTTCTTGAATGGCTTGAAATGATTAGGGGTTTATGCTTAAATGAGTCTGACGTTGACATGATATTTCCAGAGCTACTTGCAGCACACAATGCATACCATCAAGGTTATAAGTTTGGATACGATGATGGATACCAGGAGGGTTACAAGAATGGTAAAGCTGCTCAATATGGGATTTCGCAGATTACTCAACCTGTTCAGACTACTCCACGTGTTCAGACCCCTCAACCTACTCTTACACCTGTTTCCGCTACAACCTTTACACTACCACAACTGAAGAAGGTTCTGAAGCTACATAGCTTTACCTACTATTCTTTGCTAGCTTTTTGTTCCGAGGATGCTGCAGAGAATTTCAGGAAGGAAGCACGGACAGAAAAACTGCTGACACAGGACGTCGCTGCTGAAAGGTGGCTCGACCTCCTTAGGGATGTTGATGATGCAAGTGTTATTGTCCGAATGGAAGAAGGAGAGCTCTTCCCCTCGATTGATTACTTGATACAGACGGCTTCACAAGCAACAGGTGTTGTATAGCTCAACCATGTTCTTTAAATTTTGGACATTAAAAGATCTGCAATATTTTTTTTTGAGTGACAAGAGATTCTAGTGTCTATGTTTATCTACTTACTGGAATTAAGTCAAAGCATCAAATGGATAAAGCTTTGTACAAGGCGTACGTCATTACATGGTTGCCTTTGTTGAAAATATTGCGGCATGAATCTCTTGCCTACAATCTTCACTTTTCATTATTTTTCCCTTGTGTGAATGTTTAATAGTTCAGACTGTTCTGTATTAACTTGTAATTCAGCAATCTTGACTTTCTTGGTAATATTTTTCTGTACATTTTCTACAGATTGACTTCCCGGATTTGAACCATAAGAAGAAGAAAAGGGGCCTCTCGCACCCATACCACTAGATCAAATTCCCAGGTGATGTCTTTTATATGACTTTATTTTCTTTTGGAGACAACAGCATAATAATTTTTGGTTGGTTTAAATGATTTTTCTTGACATTTGGACATGGATCAACTGCTCAATACAGTATAATCATTAGATTACTATGCTAAAATGGATAGTTGATGTTGGAATTTTGCTTGGTGTAAATGATTTTCCTTGATATTTGGGCATGGACCAACAGTGTATTGCAATCGAATCAGTAGATTACTATGTTAAAATGGATAGTTGAGATTGAGTTGTTCATTGTTCAAAACGTTTCTTTGGAGGAAGAAAGATTGATCGATATTCAAAATATTTGCAAGATCTGATTTAGTAGGGGCATTCTGAGTATCGAATTCGGGATCTCTCGCACCTGAAGTGGGAATCATACTACTAGAACAAGTGCCCTCTGGTTGAGGGTAAACTGTAATTCAAACCTGATGTTAGATTTTATCATTCGGCTAGATTCAACTTATGAAACTCATCTCTCATGTGGTGGTGATAAAAAGTGTAAAAAATTATTGCAACATTAGCGGTGCAAAATGGGGCATTCTGAGAATCGAATGCGGGGCTTCTCTCACACCCAACTGGAAAATCCATGCCCACTCCTTTATTCTTTCATAGCGCATCAAAGTGTACAACTAAAAGTTGGCAATTTAACCATTTTGGTTACCTGATAGCTATTCTGTGAGCACAATGCTGGAAAAAGTAATTGTAAACACCAATAATCGGAATGTAATTTGACAATAAAAAATGTCATAGGAATGTGATTTTGTGGATAAAAAGATCACTTATTGAACTAACCATTCTAAAACTCGATAAATTTTGGTTAACTGGGCTTCACATAATTTATCAAACTACAGGCTGCATATAGTTTGTATTTTTGGATTCTTAATTTGCAGATGATTTTTCAAAGACTTCACTATATGATAATTTCTATTCAAGTCTTTGATCAATGCCTCTATTTTAAGCCATAAACTTTACCTTTTGTTTGTAAAATGAATTTTGTGACCTTATCAGAAAATGTAGAATGCCTATGCTTTGTTCAGCCGGGAAATACATTTCTTTGGGTTAGCATTGAACAGGAGAAAAGTATTTGTAGCACTCATGCTACAATTTTTTTACTTGCATAAGGAATTTACTTGCTCTCAAGAATGAATGCTTGGTGTATTATCTTTTTAAGTTTATATGGAAATAACAGACCAACAAGATTGTCTCTAAAATAACCAATGTCGAGAATTTTTCAGGCTCTATGCAGAACTTTTTATTTATACAGTTACCAACAAATTAACAAATGCACAATCAGATACATATGGTCAAGAAGAGAGGTGTTATAAGTTGTAATGAAATGTACAAATATCCTCTGGGCTATCTTTTTTCAAATACATCAGTTTTTTATTTTTTGTGCAGCTCAAGAATAACAAAAGTGGAATGTGCAACATCATCACTTCTAAGATTTTAGTTCAAAATCTACTACAATGGACCTATGCTATATCCGGTTAGCTAGTTCTGCGATTGTTTGGTACAACTTAAAAGTGCTTTTCCTGATTGATAATCTTCCCACGGTCCACGACATTCCAAGAGCTTGTCATCCATTTCACACAATAATTGTGGCTGAACTTAGTGAATCTTCCTGCTGCCGATGATCTTTTGTTGACTTCGGGAACTCAAACTTGGTGCGGTGTGAGGTTTCTTGAGCACGGTGGCTGTTGTATAATGAGCTTGGGCCTCTTGAACTTGAAAAAAAAAGGTACAGAGAGGAGAACAATCTTGACATATTTGTAAGTACATGGAGAAATATTTTCCTTGTCCTTTGTCTTTCCCCTTAAATGAACTGATCCTGCGTATCTCTTTTACGAGCAGCAAACTTAAAATCAAATGGATTCCTAGTGGCCAAGACAAAACAAAGCAAGAATATGAAAGAAAGCATAATATATCACCAGGATTGCAAAATGGTTTTATCTTTTGATCCATCATACTAGTCAATTCTATAATAACTTACTGAATGAACTATCGCACAATTTCCTCAGTATACAAAAAAAAAAAAATTACAGGAGAAAATGAATTCGTATGCCTTCTTACATTCTATAAATTTCTTGCTCCAAGTTTGAACTTTGACTCCCAATAGGATGAAAAATGAAGAATGAAGAATGTCTTAATCTCTTACATTTATATTAATTTCCAATTTAATTTTTGGTATACACCTGCTGCAAATACTTGAATAGGAGTTGTTGAGTCAGTTGGCGGTTTTTGTATTCTCTCCAAGGAAGTAAGATCAATGGAGGAGAATCATGAGATCAATGGTAGCATTTCCAACAATGACAATGACTCCGGCCGGTAAACTTAGTTTTATCCTTTACTGGATGAGAAATTTATCTAATTTGCGAGTAACTTTAAAAGTTGTATCCGGACCAAAGAAAACAATGCACGTAGGTAAAAAATGTTTACTCACATTAAAGAATTATATTTTTTGTCCCACGTGTGTTGCATTCATTAGTCAAGAATAACTTTTAAAGTTGCTCCTGAACCAAGATATGACTACTCTGGATGAGACAATTGCAGTTAAGTTCCTTGCCCTTCTCTGTATTTGAATTTGGGGTTAAAAGGTTACATATTAGACAATTCATCAAATTTTCTGGTCATTTAAGGGTATTTTCAGGCATTAATATTTGTGTGTTATTATTAATCTATGTTTAATTCTTAACAGAGTGAGATGACAAGGATCAACTTGTTAAATGTTTGTATGGACAAAGTTGGAGGATGTAGTTTGACTAAACTTCAAAATCTATTCGTAATTGTGAACAAGCCTCGGTAGAGGTAAGTGTAACTAACCCAAGTTTTATTTATTTGTGGATTTTCTTTTGAAATATTTATTTGTGTATTTAAAAACCAAATAGCTTTCCCTACTTAGGAACGGGAAATTCAGTAATATTTTAATATTTTTGCTTCATCCTTAAGGCAAGGGAGTGCACGATAGTCTTTGCCAAATTACGACCAAATAAGGTATATGTTTAAAGGTAAAGTAAAAAATATTTGCTTCTCATAGAGCAGAGAAACTGGGCAGAGTATTGAGGGCATATTCGATTGGGAGACAACCTACACCCCTTAGATGGAAGCCCATGCGAATGGTTTTCTTAATCTAAATGTTGATGGTATGTGAAATAGTGGAATAATGTAATTGGTGGTCTTGGATCTATTTTGCGCAATCATGAAGGAGATTTCCTAACAAGATTTGCATCACAATGTATATGTTGAAGCAAAGGTCATCTTTAAAGGGCTCACGTTTGCAATCTCGAGGATATCAACCACGCTTTATAGAAAATGATTGTTAAGTTTTGGTCAACCGAGTCCATCGGTTAGAAAGTGATTTTCTTCGGACACATTATTAGTTAAACTAAACTTTTGATGGAAAATATAGTATAGTCAATTTATTTTTGTATACAGATTATATAATATTTCTGTTGATCCTTTGTCAAAATACACATTAAGGACTAGAATCTCAACTCAGTGTTACCAAAACTTCCATATTCCAAACTTGTTATGAATTAAAAGCGATTCTCCAGTATTTAAAGTACACTAGTTATTATTTAACTCAAGTCTCGGAAAAGCCAATTGCACTTGCTATAGACAATCTCTCTTTTTTTTTTTAACTTTTTAATTCGACATTCTCCCTGGCAAACTCTACAATTAAGAATACAAAGAAAATGAAAACAAAACCGATAAAGATGATGAAGAAAAACATACATTTAATCAAATAATCATCAAAATTTAGATTTACAAATTTACATATTGTCACTCTATATGTTGATTTGTTATCTGTTTACTCGAATTAAGTAAAAATCAAACATTAAATGGACAGTTTTCTACAAGGTTGTAGCAGAGCATGAAAATCTAACCTATATTACTTTCATTTGATATTTTTTCCTTCCTTGCGCGTTAATCTTTTCTATTGATTTCTCCAGTTTTGACAAAAAAAAAAAAGGGGCATTCCGAGAATCGAACTCAGGACCTCTCGCAACCGAAGCGAGAATCATACCACTAGACCAAATGACCTTTGTTATT
>JAOWBF010051084.1:0-10669 GCA_028566175.1 Vinca major
CTAATTAATTGCACAATGTATAAACTTTCAATTTAAAAAAATCAAATTTGTACATAGTGACGGATTGAAAGGAGGTGAATGACCATCCCCAACATTTTTAGAAATGCCGATTTTTTTATTAGAAACTTTTAATTTTTATGAGATTTTCCTTATATATTGTATAAAAAAAATCAGTAAAACATATTTCCTTGTAATGAAAAGTTCTTGACTCCGCCCCTATTTGTACACTGGAGCGTATCAAACATATATTTCAATGTTCAAAATAATTAATATATAAAGTTGAATACAATCAAAAATACTACATTTTATATTAAAAGTAAACGGAAAAAGTAACAAAATAAATAAAAAATATTTATGTAATTATCGTATATAAATTTTTATCAAGAGAATAAATTATTTCTAGTGAAAATGAACATTTTGTTCTCTAATTTGAACACTATATAATAATTAAATAATTGATATAATGATCACTTTTCATTAATTGGTGATTCCATCTTTTTTTTCTGGAAAGACTATTCCATAATGAGCATTCTTGTGGAAAAGTCATTTCCGCTTTTAATTTACCAATCAAACACTGGAATGAAAAAAAGAGGTGGAAAAATCATTCCATTCCTTTCTATTTTAGCGTACCAAACACGCCCTAATAGTATGACATACACGTTAGTGCAGCTTTCATCCCTTATATATAGAGAGTTAGTGAGTTACATGTGAAAGTATATCCATTTGAGAAATTGAACACTTATTTTGAGACAAATTAAAATAAAATTAGAACATTCAATTTGAGATAAAGTGAGTATAACTTAGGATAAATGGAAGCAAAATATTTTAAACAGTTTCATTATTGGTTCTGGTCTCCATTACTGGAACTTATTTTAAAGTACTGAAAATAGTACTTTTTGTAAAAACAGTTTTGTTTAATATACATTGAGATGTTTTCATTTGCTGAAAAATTATACAAATATTCATTCACAATTCAATTGAGAGAAATACGAAATGAGAATATATTTATGCGATTATTTTGTATTTATCACGTCTTATGTTATCATTTTTAAAAAAAAATAGTTTAAACACAAGTTATTCTAAAAATCACCTCCAAAAGTGTTTTTACAAATTATTATTTTTGAATTTATTTTAAACTATAAACCGACTCCATAAATAATTGAAAACAGACCAACATCAACTTATTTTAAATAATCAATTATAAATATGTACTTTTAAGAAATCAAGAATAGACTTATGAAATTTGTGCTTCACAATTCACTATATCGTCGCGTAGATGAGAGAAGATCACAAAGTCCATGATTCAGGGTGAATTATGTGTCACAAAAGTCTGTGTGTAGATAGGAAAATTTCAAGGTATAACTGGCTTTGTAGGATTGGTCACACATATTTCTCACATGAGTTGGATAATATTTACTTTACATATCGGTCCCACTCTAACTCATATGAGAGAAGGTCACAAAGTCCATGGTTCAGGGTGAATTATGTGTCACAAAAGCTCGTGTGTACATAGGAAAATTTCATGGTATAACTGACTTTGTAGGACTGGTCACACATATTTTTCACATGAGTTAGACAATATTTACATATTGGTCCCACTTCAACTTATATGAGAGAACTGTGTGGCCATGATAGAACTGTGTGGTCAGTTCACAAACGACTCCATGCCCAAGTGACATGTATACATGGACCGAGTCCACGACAAATTTGCCAAATATCCCTTTTTAACTCCAACACTAAGCAAATGAAATAGGACGGAAACTTCCTGGTCTGATCTCCACATTTCACAATCACTCCAACATAAACCCCTCAAACTCTTCTTCTTCTTCACTCTCTCTGAATTTTCATATTTGCATTCAGAAATTGATATCAAACAAGTAGCAGAATCCTGCGAAATCATCGATATATAGGTATGGATCACTCAAATTCAAACTTGTGCTCTTTAACAGATGATCTTATTATCGATATTTTGCGTAGGCTACCTGTTAAATCCCTAATTCGATTTTGTTGCGTCTGTAAATTTTGGAATTCCCTAATTCGATTTGATCCTGATTTCATTAAATCTCATCTCAAATTATCGCTATCTAATAATCCTGCCATCGCTAGAAATGTTATGATTTATTACGAGCCGGAATTTAGGAAAAATCATGCCCTAGATCGTATGAACCCTAACTATGAATTGGGGGATTTGTTTTTAGGGCATCATTATGTGTTTGTTGGAAGTAGTAATGGAATTTTATGTTATTACAGTAAGTTTATGACTTCTATTAATAATCCGATAAATCGAAATCAGATCAATGTAAATCGGTGGGATTCTGCTACACATGAGTTTAAAATAAATGTACATCTTTGGAATCCTGCTACACATGAATTTAGGTCTCTCCCGGAGGGTAATTGCGGAGGCGATTCTTATGACCAAGTTTTTGTTATGTTTGATTATGATCCGGTGATGAACGACTATAAGGTTATGAAGTTTCATTACAGTAGCTATGTATTTCGCCCCTTCTTGGGTGAGGTATATAGCTTGAGTACCAATACTTGGAAAATGATCAACCTTAAATCATTTGCTAACAATTTGAGGTTTGTTAGTAACATGGTTGCACATAATGGAGCTCTTAATTGTATTACCAGTCGTGGACACGGGTCTGTGAGTGTGTTGAGTGTATTTGATATTGATGAGGAGAAATTTGATCAGGTTTCGCTTCCCGACTTTAAGTATAGGATTAAACCAATGCCTAGGCTTGGAACCTTTAAAGAATTTATTTCATTGTCGATTTGGAGAGAAAATTTCGAGGTTTGGGTGATGAAAGAATATGGTATTTGGACAAGGCAATTTGTGTTGGTGAACACTCCGAAGATTCATACGCCTTCTGGCATGACAGCGAGTGGCAAGATTTTGGCAGTCAATTGGAAAGGTGAAGATGTTTTATATGATGGTGAGAGCCAAAAAGTGAAAAAAATTGTGCAAAACAAGATGGTTTTCATTAAGGCAACTAGCAACGACTCTGATAGTGATCATGTGGTTGTAGCTGAATTTGTTGAGAGCTTAATTTCTGTTTTCCCTCCTCCGCCCCCTGAAACAGGGGAAACAACAAATACTTCAGAGACTGCTGCTTCATGCATATTGAAGCTTAAACAACTCTAATGGGATTTTTAAAGATCAGTATATTCTCATGGAGCGATATGGCATCTCGTGCTTTTCCAGGCCAACATGGAATTGTTAGATTGAAAAAAGGAACTAGAAGGCGGCTGCATTTTATCATTTATAGTTTTAATTAACTTTCTTGAGATCGTATGTTAATTCTTACTTTCAGTAATGAAACTCTTTCTTTCCAGTCTTATTATGTTCAGTAGACTTTGCTTAGTGTAGTGCCTTATATTTGAAAGATCTGCAATTGATTATTAATGTAGTTGTTGCAACGGTGACAATTTGGTATGATGCAGTTTATGATCATCTTCACCTTGAAGTCCATGGCGAATATTTTATACTCACTCTATAAGGAATTAAATGTCTCATTTTGTATAGAAAATAGGACATTCAATTCCGCCAGAGAGTATTTATTTATTTCTAAATTTCAAATTGCCAGCATTATGCAGTTTTTCTGTGTGTAATATAAGAAACGTAGTATTCCCTTCATTCCATAATATAAATCGTGTAGGGCATTCAATGATTATTAAGGAAGCAAAATACAAGATACTTTATTAGTCAGCATATCAATATTACTCTCTAGAATAGAATTAGTGATATACAAGTCTTATTTAAGAGAGTAATATAAATATTTCGATTAATAAAGTATCTTGTTTTTTGTTTCTTTAATTTTTACTTTCTTAATTTTTTATACATGTCGTAAATGAGTAGTTAGAAAACACCTATTTGAAGTATGTGGTTATTCACATTAAAGATCTATATAATTTTAGTTAACTTGGTTTCCTTAAGCGTGAAGGGGGTTTAAGATAACACTCAAAATTACATGTAGATGCATATTTAGCTGCTCTATGGGAAGCTTGCTAGCATTTCTATGAGTGTAGGCTACAAACCAAAATTTCCCATTTATTGAGAATGCTTCTACCTTCTTAATGGAACTCAGGTTTACCCCAAGCATGGAGGAAGACCCGCCCCAAATTTCTAAAAACACTACTAGATGTAGTAAATTTTATATGTAATCTGAAATATTTAATTAAATTCTCTCCCAACATTTGTTTTTGCATGTAGTTCGGTATATTGTTACAGTTTTCGCCTCCAACAACAAATTCCTGGTTTCGTCCCTGCCCCTAAGCGCCATGAGAACTTGAGTGCATCACCTTCTAAAATGATTTTCTTGAGGTGTTTCAGTCCACATGCTCAAGGACGAAGACGGGGCGGCTGGGGCAATTGCTCTCGAAATTTAAAAAAAAATCTTACTAGATATAGTAAATTTTATATGTAGTTCGGAATATTTGATCAAATTCGCTTCTAGTATTTTTTTTGTGTAGTTTTTATATATAGTTTGGCATATTATTTCAATTTTTCGTCCACAATTAAAAGTCCTGCTTCACCCCTGCGTATGCTTAAGATCTTGAAGTGCCGTATTTTGGTTCCATTATATGTATATCCCGTTAATAGATTATTGATATGTGTTCACTTTTTTTTTACGACTTTAACTATTATTAGGTTATGCATCTTTTAATTAAAACAAATCGACATGTGCCAACTTCTCATTTTGCATAAAAAAAGTGTCAACTTCTCATTAATATGATAGAGAATGAGATACATAATCGGACACGAAATCTTTACCAGTGAGCGACGCTTCGTCTAAATTCAAACTTTCAATTATTTATCTTTAAAAATGAATCAGGGGTATCTTTGTAAAAGAACATAAAAATTCCAGATAAAAAAATTTAAATATTTCTATTGATCGGATCAAGTTTATCTAATTAGCACGTCATGTAATTATTACATTATATTTAGGGAAATTAGCCTATTTAGTCCCTCATAAATTTTTATTTTGCACGTATAGTCTCTAATATTTAATTTTAGCCTATTTAATCCCTTAAAAAAATTGTTTCACCCGTATAATCTTCAATGTTTAATTTCAGCCTGTAAAGTCTCTTACCTATTTACAAGATGTATATAGAGGTTCCACAACCTCTTATGCGGCGGGCTTAGGGCAAATGGGTTCCTCCAAATTAGGGAAATATAATTTGGGGTTTCCTTTTTATAACCATTTTTATATTGATTTTTTGTATTTTTAAAATTTTATAGATTGAAACTAGTCATTATTCCCCCCGCTCATTAAGCACGTGGATGACATGAATTTGGAGTTGCCCTGATTCCACTGCATAAGAGGTGTTGGAACCTCTATATGCAGACCGTAAATAGATAAGGGATTTTACAGACTGAAATTAAACACTAGGGATTATAGGGCTAAACAAAAAAATTTGGGAAATTAAATAGGCTAAAATGAAACATTAGGGACTATACGGGGTAAACAAAAATTACTGGGGGACGAAATAGACAAATTTCCCTTTTATGTAAACCCTTGTGCACAAAAAGGTGTTAACCGCGTCTATAGAGTCCTCACTCTCCAATTTGATAGAAAATTTGGAGAATATAAATCAAAGTAACTCATATAACTGACCTGGTAGGAGATTTGTCTTAGCCCACCAAAAGAAATATTTTATGTAACCCCTATATTAGTGCAAAAAATCATCTGTCCCTATTCTGTGTCCCCTTGCATAATCTGAAGGGTCAATTTAATTTGCAAAATACCAAGATAACACCAAATCTATATGCCATATTCACATCTATTTTCTTCCAATTTACAGAGGGGTATTTTTGGAAACTAAAAAATGACAGAAACAAAAAGATGTGAATCATTATGACCTATCCAGTGAAAATAATTTTCAACCAAAATGATCTCACTATCACTAATAAATATCATAGTCTCTATCATGGCCTAACTAAAAGTTACCACTTGTGTCAATTATTATTTCCTATCACGGCAAAAATAATGTATGTAGACCAACATGTAACCCCCAAACTTTTGAGAACTAAATTTCCCACTTTTAAATGTTTTTTTTTTCTTTTACCTTTTATGTATGTTCCTAAATTTAAGTTACCAACTATTATTTCTTGTGGAGCAAAATTGTGGTGTTTAATTCGGACCCCATTAGTTATTTTCACCAATTATTTGTATTATTTCTTGTGGAAAAAGATTGTGGTGTTTGATTCGGATCCCATTTGTCAAAAAAAAAAATCATTTTGATTTCAATTACTTTTTTTATAAACAATTTACACTTTATAGTTTGCAGTAATAAATGGAAAATTCTCAAAACATAATCCAATACCTCTCAAATATCAATACATTTGTTTTCTAAAGAAATTCGATACTATTACAAGGGAATAGAAGAACATGATGGGTATGGGGAACATCGACCATTAAACATAAGAACTCAAATTTATTATTTTGATAAAAAAAAATATACTTTATATTAACTCAATATCGGTATATTCATGCTTCCATCATGAACAAAGGTAAAGTAGGGACGAAGTCAGAATTTTTAGATTTGAAACAAAAAATTGCAACAGCATGCTGCATTAAATATTGGGGGTGAATTTGATTAAATATTCTGAAATATATATAAAATTTATTATATTTAGTATTATTTTTAAAAATCTCGGGGCAAAAAAGTGCAACAGTATGCCGCACAAAATGTTGGTAGTAAAATTGATTAAATATTTCGAACTACATATAAAATTTAATATATTTAATAATATTTTTAAAAATCTCGAGTAACTGCCTACCCACTCGCTGTCTTCGTCACTAGATGAAGGGATTAAAATAAAAAATATTAGTGGATTCCACGTAAACTTTCAATATAGAGGAAAGTTCTCATGAATTTTCGCTCTCCCTCTGGTGAGCTATAAATAAATCAACCATGTTAAATGTAATAATCACATTCCAATCTTGATCATAATTTACTATTGCACCCAAAAATCTTCTGAACAACACTATATTTAGGCAATGAATCTACAACAGGCTTGTTCAATGGTTCCCTTTTTCGGGTTTTTTCTGAGTAAATTATTGTGTTTGATCTCAGAATCGAGTATCTGGGAAGATGAAGATGATGATGATGATAGGAAGAGTAGTGATGGTGGTAGAGCAGAAAATAGAGATGCTCAAAAGCATTTCAGGCAAGTTCATCACTTCCGTCAACTTTGACTCAAAAACATTTTATCGGTTGTCAACGTGTAGTTTGTAATATGATACGAAATTCGATTAACTTGTACTATAGTACTTTTATTATAAATCGATATATATGTATCGCAGGATCCATATGGCAATAACTTGTAATTCTGTTTCTGACTATAACTGTGACCTGTTTAAAATAGTAGAATAGTTATAGTTTATGACAGTAATTCAACTGTTACTTCTTAAGACATTACTAGTATATGGTATGAGCTTTCTTGCTTTTCTTTTATTATTTATTTTTTATTTTTTTACTTGCAGCCGCTCCTGAAAGATCTTACAGTATTTATATCTCTTCGGAGGAATTTAAACACTAATTAAAAATATTAAATTACATTCATTTTTTACCAAATATGCAACCTTCATTTGAAAACTTTGCTTCTATTGAATGTTTTTTGTTGTTGAGTTAGTAGTTTGGAATGTTTATACTCGGTGTCGAACCCGGAACTTTACGGTCGTGAACAGAGGCTAACCCACTGAGTTGTGGCACTCTGACGCGTCTATTAAATGTTAAACAGAAAGAAAAAAAGAAATTGGATAGTATTAATCGGCAAAATAATCGTTTGTATCTATGTATGTACTCATTTTTTTGTGAAGAAAAAATATTTTGTTAGGTGACTAAGTTTAAAAATTACATATAAACCAATGAAAACAATACATGTGGGCCAAAAAGTTAATTCTCTTTCCTACGGTACTGTATTCATTGGCTTGAATGTAAATTTTAAACTTACTCACCTACCAAGATAAAACTTCTCATTTTTGTGCTGAACTACTCACAATTATAATTAAAAGAAACGTCACATAACAAATTTTAAATAGTTAAACACAGAAACAAGAACGCATATGAGTACAGTCGAGTTCCACCCGTATTAATCTCAGTTGCCACTACCCATAATATGGAAAGCATCCGAATATTTGGAAATTGCAAATGGCATATGTTTGTCTTCCGGGGTATAAAATACCTTATCGCATCCCCGACAACTCACGCACTGAGGTCCATTTGTTCGGGGAAAAGAGGGTTTTGTCCCTTGATAGCTAGTCTCAATAGGAATTTCTCCACTGATAAAGTAGTTGAAAACTCGAAAGATCTTTAAACTATTATTTTCATGGTATATTTTACTAAGATCTCAGTAAAAATTTGTCTTTTTCTTTTTAGAGAAAAAACAAATAATGAGGGGATGGGATACAGATATTAACTCCGAGACAGAAAGTGTTGCAATTGTACTAATTAGTCTGAATCTTTATGATATACAAACAAATGCCTCTCTTTTTCAACTTAGCCAAAGCAAAAAAAAATATGTACATAGCCAAAACTGCAAGAAATTTAAAAAAGGCACAAAACTTTCTATTGTGTTTCACTGATCAAATACAACTTTTGGCCATCACTAATCATATCAGCATCAATAATTTTACCGGCATCTTCTGATACTATTATACAAGAACCTGATGCAACATTTAGTTGTTCTGATGCTTCTCTAATCAGCTCTTCTATGCTGCCAGGAACCCATGATACAACTCCGATTTTTCTCGATTCTTTAGCCTCCGAAGGGTGAAAGGGAAAAACTGTACATTTTCTCTTGTGCATTTTATCTGTTAACGACAAGAGAAGAACGCGTTAAAGTGATTCAACAGTGAAGCACTTAGAGAACTAGTGTAGCATTAAACATGAAAAGTACAGTATATGCCAGTTTCTTCTGACATATCTTATTCGTTATGAAATAACGAGACAATAGAAAGGAGAATTTAAATTTAATATGGAGTTGAATGATTAGGCGTTTATTGACATGTAAGAGGAGTTGATAGAGTGATTCTGTACCTATAATCTCCTCGGAACGATCAGGGAATTGCGATAATTTAGCAGTTTTTGCTTCTTCTAATAGATTCATCATACTTTTGCTTCCAGACATTCGCCCTTCATCAAGTGGAGTGTTTCCCCATCTGTAAAATCAAAGTTAGCAATAGGCATTTTAGTAGCAGGAAATATTTATAGAATGAAAAAGGCTCTTTATACTATTAAGAAACAATTTTTTTCCCGAGCTCAATAGATTGTCCGAATATCGGGGACATTTATGCCCCCTATTATTTGTTTTAATTGATTTTGCTTCAAACTAAAAAGCAAACAATCCAACATTAGTAAGGCCATTCTAGCATTATAAAAAGGTAATTCGGATGCACCTGTCCTTTGAAAACACATTTGCCCCTGCTTCCAAAAGTAAATTAGCCATCAAATAGAATCCTTGAGAAGCAGCCACATGAAGTGCAGTTCTTTGATCGTAATCTTTGGAGTTTGGATCGATTCCATGTGAAAGCAATCTACGGAGGAAATCAGAATCGCCCTTAGAAACTACCGAACACAAGAAACTACCAGCATTGTCAATCTTTAATGATGCTCCTTCTTTAACAAGTAATGAAGCAACAGTTTCATTCCCAGCTTTAATCGCTTCAAGCAAAGGTGTGCTTCCGAAGTTATCTAGTTTTATAGCACAAGGAAATTATTAGAACAAGGTTTCGAATTATTAGGGAACTTAAAGCATATGAGAATGATGATAAGTAGTATTAAAAGAGAATATCACCTGAAACATTGATGTCCACACCCTCTTGGATCAGAAACTGAACAATTTCCTCATTTCCTCTTGATGCAGCAAGGTGCTGTTCAGGAAAATAATAATAAAAACCGATTAGGCAAAGTTTCCTCTTCTTTTTCTTCGGTTACTAGGTATAACTTTCCTCAAATCAATCATATGCTTTTATCTTCTATTGGATATCACTTAGCAGCAAGAAAATATAACTCATAACATAATAATGTTTCATTCTTTTGTTTTCGTTTAAGTAATTGAATTGCTTGCATACCAAGGGTGATCTTCCATCATAATCGCTCTTGTTCGGATCTGCCCCAGATCGAATCAAATTTTTTAGTTGCTGCAGATCACCATGATAAGCAGCACTATTTACTCTCAGAGCAAGGTCAGCCTCATGCTTTCCAATATGAACTGCAATATCCGACTGTAGTTGTTTCATGCGAAGATTTGATCCGTTTTCCTGTAATCAAGATTAGATATTTCTCAGGCGTGCAAGAAGAACGAAAGAATGTGGCTTTAGAGTACTAAACCGTTCAGATGTCATTTTGACATTTTTGTGCACAACCAGCGAGAAAAGAGAAAAGGAGGAAATAAATGAAGTGGATTGGAACATCGGTAAATCTTTAATTACCTCTAGTAAGTTTGTCAAGATTTTTCTCCCATCATGAAAATATATATCAAGAATATTGCTAAATGACTGTTTATCAATCCGTAGTAGTCGGCATAGCTCGCAAACCCGAACAGTATATGGCTGAGGGATATTGCAAAGTATGGAAATAATTCCAAATGCACTGTAAAGCTCCAAAAGTGAAACCGTCTCCTCCATTCCATTGCTCCCAATGCCAACCTCCTCCTGCAATG
>JAOWBF010051612.1:0-10663 GCA_028566175.1 Vinca major
CCCCTGAGTGATAAGACTATTTTACCCCTCCGATATAATGCACGTTTGGGTCACGTGAGAATTTTTAGCCTGAAAGTTGACTTTTGTCTATAACGGTAGGTCTGTAAATTGTTCCTGTCTAAAAAAGTACAAAAAAATTGTTTGTGTCTAAAAAGAGAAAAGTAAAAATTGTTAAGGCCATGTATGACTATACCCTCTATTATGTTATTATTGTTGTATTGTTGGGATGGTAATTTAATTATTATTGGTCATTATTGCAGTAATGAGGAGCCGCTATTTTTCATTGCATTACACATACACACAAGATCAACGAAGTGACTGAATCTAATCTCGATCTATGAGCACATGCAATTCATTTAAAAGAAACAGTAGGACAATTTAAGACTTGAAAAAGATGTTTTAACTGATTAACTAGGTTTTAATTCAATTCTGTACTAATATTTTTTCACACTAATTAGGAATTTGATAATTAATTAAATTTATACTGCAGTTGAACATCTTATTCCTAGCCTGGCTGTTCTTGAATGTTTTGGTTTTCTTTTGGCATAATTATTAGCTTTTGACAGCTAACATTATTGTATAGTGATCCGAATAAGGTATAATAATATAAACCTCAATTGTTCTTGGAATGAATTAAAGTGAAGAAGATAGTAGTTAGCTAGTAGGTGGCTAGAAGTAACTGAATTTGCGTTTTAAGTAAGACTAGTGTAATTAGCACAATGTTTTTATTATTCAAAACAATAAATTTCATGTTCCACACTTCTTTCTCAATAATAAATAAATAAGATTGTAAATCATTTAGCAGCTCGTATATTCGGGCATGAAAAGTGTACATAGCCAATAACTTCACTACTGCTAACAGGCAAATGGAAGATGAACAGTAATAAGATATAATCAATATTCAGAGCGGTCCATCTTGTGTATTATGACTTTCCAAAACCTGTCCAAGATATTCTTAAAATATTGCAGCAGAACTCTGAGAAGCTGTAAGTGAACCAGTGAAACTTCTCATTCTTCTAGTTGCTTTAGAATCATCTATCATGCTTCCTATTTCATTTTTATCTCACTCGTAAACTTATCCTCTATCTTACTTCCTTTTTAGGGTTCCATATTTTCAATAGATTATACTATTTGTTTCAGTGTGTAAAGTTGTTTAGCCATTTTTATCTCTTCCTGAAACATTTAGTCTTTTACAACATTTAAAAATTATACTTCTAAAGTAGAAATAGGTCATAAGTACAATATTTTCGTTCTCTATTATATTAATAAAATTGGTAAATGATACATTACACGGGAGTAATGAGATTTTGTTTTCTTCTATTTTCCCTAGTACAATTTCATTTTCACCTAATCTAAGAAATTAAACATAACAATAAATATCAATTCCTCAAATTCGTGATAAGAAATAAAGGAAATTGTATACAAACAATATCTTTAAATCCATTACTGAAAATATTGAGACACTGAGTTGGAAGCTAAAAGATATAAACCCTATATGGAAATGTATAAAGTATATACTGAAAATATTGAGACACGAGAGTTGGAAGTATATAAACCTTAGAATTGGAACGGTGAAGGACAATTAGATTGGTGTCCGAAGTAATCTTGTTTTTTTATATTTTAACGGTTTATAAATAATTATTTTTTATAAAAAATATATTATTCTAATTAAAATAATTATTATTGATCAAGCAGTTTATTTATTTTATCTCTTGAAGAGAAAATGAAAAGGTGGGATTGAATTAGATTTTGTTTGAAGAAATTTTCAAGAAAGATAAATTATTTACGTGAGAACATGTGAATTCACACTTAAAATTTTGCCAATTGAAAGGGATATGTAGTTTCTGAATTTTAATCTACATTTCCATTGCTTGTATTAAAATTTAAAAGGAAAAGAAAAATCCTCCCAAGTCCTAACCAACTTATCCATATCTCTATCCAACCCCGCCCATAAATTCCAACCAACATTATCATCAGCTGAGCGAATTCAGACCTATATGCAAAACCCATTCATTTCCAATGAACTTTCTGGTACTGAACACTCAAAATTCTATATATACTGAACATTTTTTAATCATCGAATAACTATCCAAATTTTTTTGAATCAAACTTATGTGATTTTTTAACACCAGTTGTGTAAAATAAATATTACACATGCCTTAATATGTGTTAACTAAGAAAAAACATATATTACATAGAATGCAACACCTGCTAAAGTTCAATATGTACTAAATTTTTAGTGTTCTACGCTATCGTCGTGACCTGAACTTTCCACCACAATATCCCCTTGTTACCCATCAAATCCTGCAAAATTTTCCAACCAGTTTTCTTGGCCACTATTAGTTATTACAGTCCAGCTCCTATGTGGAACAGAGATTGTTCCACAAGTACGAAACAATCACAACCGTCGAATAAAATTTCGTACGGCCTATATCTGGAGAGAGAAAATTTACGGTTAGACTTAAAATATTAATAAAAAATTCTCTCCCCAAATTTGAACCGTTAAAAAATCTCATCCGTCTGAAAACTTATCCCGCACGTGCGGAACAAAAAGCTGTCCCGCATAGGAACTGGGAGCTAGTTATTACCCTTTACCTCTGCCGTCTCAAACCTGACAATTTGAGTTGTATTGTATAGATTTCATGATAATCCTCATTTGTTTTTCGAAGTTCGAACAGAGTCCCGATGTCCAATTAAATCATTATTATCCATACGTCAAACAAAAGCATCCTACAACTCGACAAGTCTTTGCTCGTAAGATTTATTTGTTCACAAACCTGAACAAGATTCCCACTTCTGCCCCTTCTCCTCGTGATTCCTTTACCAAGAAAATAACATTTTGCAGAAAAATCTACCCTAAGCCATTGTATCGAAGCCAATAGTACAAGCCAAACAAAAATGAGAAAATAAATATGATTTATGAAAGACTCCAAGTTTAACAAAATTGTATATTTTCTACCTGAATTCTCAGCTAAATTCGCACTAAAAAACTCAAACTTCAGTCTCTAACATGGAAGGATTTTTTCCGTTTTCCCCTTTTGTTTGAGTTTGCTTCCTCTTGCTACAACAGTGAGGGGCAATGCTTTAAAAGTATGATTTACCTGAAAAGATACACCTAGAAAACCATCAACTCAAAGTGTCACTTATATCAAGATGCCTAAACTGTGTTACAATGATTGCAGCCTCAAACTACTCTGCTGCTAACAGCAAGCCACATTAGTTGTTATCTACTTCTTCTTCGATTTGCTAGACTGTGACTGAGTATATGCAGTACCCTGGTAAAAGTAAAACTAGAATCAGAATACTTGAAAGAGATGGTTGAGGGAAGAGAGGCTGCACAAAGCGGCAGGAACTTTTCGAAATCAAATTTAGTTGGAATGTATATAAACAGAAATGGACAAACAACATACCTCAAGCCACTCATCCATAGAGGCATCAGTTGTACCAGTTCCAACTTCCACCTTTGGCGCCCTCTTAGTTTTCTGATCATTAAAAACGGGTACAAGAAGGAAAACAAGGTCACAGGTGAATAAGGTATACAAGGAACCATTTCCAATAGAAGAGAAGTAGAAATGGTTCACTATTAGTATCTGTTGGTAAGAGGGATTATAATAAACTACAGCTATTACAGTTTTATAAATTGAGTAGATGTATTAGAGATAATTACCCAATTGCCAATAGAGAAGCAAAGGAACTACAAACTCCTTGAACAAAGAAATACCCAAGCAGACCCATTTATGTGGTTCTAGTTTAGGTTTAACGGTATTCAAACACTTTAGTTCATATAACACAGGTGAATCCTGGATTTAAAAGATGCAACTTCCCACAACAAACAGAGTAAGTACACATTAATTACCTTGGAGAAGTGTTGAATTTGTCCCCGTACCCAAAATCCAAGAAACCCAAGAAGAGCAATTGCAAGGCCAACCAGGAAAACAGACTCGACACTGAAAAGACCACCAGCTTCGGTAACTTCAATAGTACCATTGTAAAACGTGCTTTGGTAAGGATTTTGATCTATTTCATAGATAATTGTACCAACAAGGTCGAATGCACCAGGCTGCAGCAATAAAAGAAGAATCAGTACAGCTTCATTTGAGCTTTGAAGTAAAACGCTTAATGGACGTTATGAAGGAAAACATTAGTTTATCTAAACAAACTTAACCTGCAAAAACTTGCTGACAGCAAATATGTATGGGAATGAGGCTTGTGCAGAATGCGGAACAGATCCGTTGTTAAAAGACTGAAAATGAAGAAATGCATACAGAGGTTAGCAACATATACGGAAATAAAGTACTTGCTAGTTCCACCAGCAGAGGAAAAAGAAAAGGGGAAAAAAAGCAAATGCCAACTCATTTAGTATCAGCAAAATATTTTATTCATGTTGCCCTGTCAAACTTTTCAGCAGCATGCACTAGAGATGATCATTACCCGAAACCAATCAGAAAAAGACAACTAAAAGGTTAAGAAAATACATGCTTAAAATGCACGTAAACAAGGCCCATGCAGGAGGGCAGGGGATGCTTGCGTCAATCCCAAGTTTAGTCAATACTTTATCAGCAATGAAACACCATCTCTCGAAATGGCCGCCAATATTTGTAATTTTTAAAAACTTGGTAGCACTCTTTAGCACTTTATTCCCATCTAACACATCTTTACACTCATGAATATTTGGAGAATCAACTTAAAATAGGAACATGGAGGTCGAAATGATTTCTAATAGGACTACCATCAACTAAAAAGTTTGATAAACAGAAGATGACAAACTGGAACAACTTTGTAAAACCTCAACTGAAAATTATAATTTTAAATTGTCACTAAATTTCAAAAAGGAAATCTGAAAACAGTACTTTACTTGAAATGACCCAATACTATTAAAAAACACCAAGATCAAACCTCTACATAACATAGAAAATAAGAAGCATCTGACTAGGATATCACTCCCAGCCAATTTCAATAAAAATGACGAGAAGATGGGGGGTAACTACTTCTCAGAATTCAAGAAATTGCAGAAAAGCATTTGTACCCAACATTGTTTGCTCTACCAACAGAGACGTGTCAATTTAACTAAAACTTATTCTTAAGCCCATCAAAAGATCTATACGAAACAAATTATCAGGAAAATAGTCTACCGGAAGCATGTTCATTGAAACCTGTACTTCTCTATGCAATTAGAAACTAAACAATAACTAAATCAACGAAACTCAAGAAGCATAACAAATTCAGGAGGATGGAATAACCAAATACTTACCTGAACTGTAAGATTCTGAACCAGATACCGATGATCATAAGTAAGGTGGATACTAGCCCGGATTGCTATGATATTCAGACTTGATTCCCCTGCATTAATTATCATTTTGAAAGAAGCAACAGTGAAATTAGCTTAACCATTTTTTACAAAAAGTTCATGTCCAGAATCAGTAAAAGAATACAAAGAAACATAGAAACGGAAGCAGGAAAATAAGCAATTACAAGTATACAGAAAGTAGAAACAAGTTCTAATAGAAAATAAATAATCCAAAAACTAGTAGACAAGTAGAAGCAAAGAGTACAGCAACCAGAAAAGCATTACCATCATTCTTAAGTCCAACAACAAGTTCACTCTCTTCCCCAGCAGCCACCACTAGAAACAGGAATCAAACAAAAATTAAAATTTCCAAGAAACTGACTAAAGCATGAAAAAAGTCACGAAAGCCGACGCCAACCTTTAGAGGGATTTTTGGGGAAGACACAAACAGTGTCCACCCCTGAAGCTGACTGAAAGTTTTCACCACCAATGTCTTGGACATCATCACTAACAATCCCAAGATCACCTCTTTCATTAGCACCGTCCACAACTTCCGCATCGGGATCGGGTTCACTTCTTGCGACTATCAGTTGAAAGCCAGGTAAAATTTCAAGCACAATATAAATACACTATCTTAAAACTTAGTCAAACTAAATAACAAAACTTTAATAAAATTACATCTGCCTTAATAATTCTTCCAAAAAGAGAAAGTATATATATTGAAATCACTGCCAAGCGCCCATTTCATGCTCGAGAATTAGTAAAACAAAATCCACCAAACATCCAATCAAAATCCACCAAACATCCAATCTGCCTTAATGATTTGATTGTGCTATTACTTACCAGTCGACAATGAAAGCCTTCAGGCAAGATCGGCGTTGGCGGAGGGAGGGGTTCTCTCTGGAAGAATAAAGAGATAGGCAGGCACCGAACGCGTTATTTGGGGTAAGAAAGAGAAACCTAACATTTTAATAAATAAAAAAAAATCCTATATCAGGTCGGGTCAGGTCGGGTCGGATCAGACTTAATATCCAAACCTGACCCGTTCTCTAAACGGGGCATCATGGATCCGACCTGACCCGATCCGTTTTCAGAACGGATCAGATCGGAGCTGCTCCAAACTTGGTCGGGGCGGGGCAGGGCGTCGGACCACGGATCAAATTGCCATCCCTAATGAAAGATGATCAGAACTCAGATTTATTATTAATATTATTGTTGTTTGTTTCTGACAATTTTAATTTTATTGTATTTATAGCGTATGTTTCCTTATATTAGATAGTGTTTAATATCCTTAAATTAAAAGAATGTAACCTTATATTCCCGCCATCAAAAATTGAATATTCCTCTATCTATTTATTTTACATAGGAACGTGGACATTCAATTTGAAAAGGAGGGAGTAATATAATTTAATACTTAAATGCTATTTGGGTAATTTCATCTTAAGTTTAATGTATTGGTCATGGCCCCAAACTCTTCTAACATATTTCTACTTGCATTTGAGTACAATACCTTTGCAATAATGAGAAGATTGTGAGGTCATAATTGGAGTTCCTCTAGGAAAATTTTCCCAAAGTTTTCTAGACTATCTTAAAATGTATAAGCTTATAAATTGATAACTGGTCTAATAAATGTGTTGTGCACAGGAGGTGTAACTTGTAGCAAAAAGAAAAAGAAAAGAAAAGAAAACATGACTATTATTGAGAGAAACATTCCAATTTTCAATTACATAGTTCTAATTTTAATTTCATAGAGTATTTTACTTTAAATTTAACTAGTGTTTATATAAATTATTTAAACAGAATTTAGGTGCACGAAATTGGCCAAGTTGCACGACTCAATACAAAGTGCGGGTCACTCAGTAAGAAAAACTACTTTTGCTTCGTTTGAATGTAAGGTCATCCAGATTCTACTTGACTACCATACTTCTCTAGAGAGTACACCTCTAACAATCATGTGCATGTTGAGGTTTACTCACTCAAAACTAACTTTTGGACAGAGATTTTTGTCGAATAATTCACAATTGGGGTCATATATACTCTGAGTCTGGTGTCGTAATAAATAACTCAATCAACTAGTTTGCGAAATGAGGAAATGAAAACATGATCTTGTCATTTAATTTGGAACAAGAGACATTCCACGAAATAGGACTGCTGGACTTTGGTCAAAATGATTTTTTGAGGATCGGGGGAGTAACTTCACGGGGGAGCTCTGCATCTTCAATTATATCTCTCGCATAAACCCAGATATCCGGAACAAGGATTTGTTTCATGCATGGGTGATTAATGGTATAGAATAGAGTCATCATGGACAAAAGGTTTATGACATACAAGTGAATAATAGATTGATTTATAGGCCTCTACTTTTCACAAAATGTGGAAAGCTTGTGGTGAAAAGCAAGAGATCTTGTACTCTGTTGTTTGATAGGGATAATATGGGGTGAAACATTGTGCAATCTGAGATGAAAAACATATCTTGGCTTTTGAGAACTAAATGAAACTCTTCTGCTTTTTGCATGAAATAAATGATCATAACTCCGATTTATATTTAATATTATTGTTGTTTTTTCTGATCATTTTAATTTAGTTGTATTTATAGTGCATGTTTATCTTGCAATGCAATAAAGATGTCTCTTTGATAATACTTCAGATTAGATAGTGTTTAATATCCTTAAAATAAACAATCAAACCTTATATTCCCACCGTCAAAAATTGAATATTCTTCTACCTATGTATTCAAAATAGGAATGTATTTGGCATGGCCCCACACTCTTCTAACATATCTCTACTGGCATTTGAGTAAAATACATGTGTAATTGTGATAAGATTGTGAGGTCAGAATTGGAGTTCGTCTAGAAAATATTTCCCAAGATTTTCTAGACTGTTTGAAAATATATAACCTTAGAATTTGATAACTAGTCTAATGACAGGCGCTATTCACAGGAGGTGTACC
Organism: Vinca major; assembly: GCA_028566175.1. Lineage (NCBI taxonomy): Eukaryota > Viridiplantae > Streptophyta > Magnoliopsida > Gentianales > Apocynaceae > Vinca > Vinca major. The sequence continues at coordinate 8,238 of JAOWBF010051612.1, forward strand.
ATGTAGCAAAAAGAAAAAGAAAATAAAAAAGGAAAGAAAAGTTAACAAAGGCTATTATTGAGAGAAACAGTCAAATTTTCAATTTTTACATAGTTCTAATTTTTATTTCGTAGAGTATTTTTACTTTAAATATAAACAAGTTTGTATAAAATTATTTTTTAAAAAAATTAAGTTGCACGAAATTGGCCAAGTTGCACGACTAAATACAAAGTGTGGTCTCCCTCGGTAAGAAAAACTACTTAGGCTTCGTTTGAATGAAAGGTCATCCAGATTCAATTTGACCACTATACTTCTCTAGAGAGTACAAGAGATTCTTTGGAGAGTATTGGTAGCTTTAACAATCTTGTGCATGTTAAGGTTTACTCACTCAAAACAAACTTTTTGACAGATATCTTTGTCGAATCATTCACAATTGAGGTCATATATACTTTGAGGCAAGTGTTGCAATAAATAACTCAATCAACTAGTTTGCGGAATCAAAAAAATTAAAACATAATTTTGTCATTTGATTTGAAAAAAGAGACATTCCACAAAATTGGACTACCAGACTTTGGTCAAAATGGGGATTTTGAGGATCGGGGAGTATCTTCACGGGGTAGCCCTGCATCTTAAATTACATCTCTCGCATAAATCCGGATGTCCGGAACAAGGATTTGTTTTTCATGTATGGGTTATTAATGGTATAGAAGAGAGTCATCATGGATAAAAGCTTATAATTAATATTATTGTTGTTGTTTTCTGATAATTTTAATCTAGTTGTATTTATAGCGTATGTTTCTCTTGCAATGCAATAAAGATGTCTTTTTGATAATACTTCACATTAGGTAGTGTTTAATATCCTTAAAATAAACAATGTAACCTTATATTCTCACCAGAAAAAATTAAATATTATTCTATCTATTTATTTTACATAGGAACGTGCACATTCAATTTTGGAAGGAGGGTGTAGTATACTTTAATACTCAAAGGCTATTTGGGTAATTTTATCTTAGTCTTACTTTATTTGGCATGGCCCCACACACTTCTAATATATTTCTAAGGGTAGTTGAGTAAAATACCATTGCAATTGTTACAAAATTGTGGTCATAATTGGAGTTTGTCTAACATAAATTTCCCAAGGTGTTCAAACGTATAACCTTATAAATTGATAACTAGCCTAATGACATGTGATGTGCACATGAAGTGTAACATGTAGCAAAAAGAAAATGAAACTAAAAAAAGAAAAGAAAAGAAAACAAAGACAATAAAAATTTCAATTACATAGTGCTATTTTTTTCATAGAGTATTTGGACTTGAAATATAAAGTAGTGTGTATATAAATTATTTAAACAAAATTAAAGTGCACGAAGCTTGCCATGTTGCACGACTCAATTCAATGTGCGGCCTCACTTGGTAATCTTGTCATTTGATTTGAAACAAGAGAAATTCCACGCAATATGACAACCAAACTTTAGTCGAAATGGTTTTTTGACGATCGGGGAGTATCTTCATCGGGGAGCACCGCATCTTCAATTATATCTCTCGCTTAAACTAGGATATCATATCCCAAAATCGAATGATGATCTGGCAGCACCTCAAATGCCAATGAGGTTCAAAATCAAAGCAGAATAGTAATTCGTTATATTATCGTTAAAGGAAAATGTACATTATTACAGTAAATATCAGAGTTCAGAATATTCAGACATTAAGTAAAGTGATTTGTACTAAGTTTATTACATAACAAAGTTCAAGTACTTAAAAAAGGAATTAACTATTACATAATAGATTATGGTTCACTCATTGTAGTCCCCATCCCACTGCTCCACATAGTCACCTTCATCAGGTAACTCATCATCTGCAAATAAAAGAAATAAAGACATGAGCTATAAAGCACAGTAAGCATCACCACCCTTGGGATGAAACATTAAATGAGACTCAAAACACTTTTCCCGACTACCAAATCGAGTTTCAAAACATGCAAGTTTAGGTTCCTTCATAAGACACGTTTTGCACATGAAAACCTTACCAACAACCTTTAGAAAACACTAGAATGAACCAAGACGACCAGAAGCATAAAAGCCAAACTTTCTCATTCAGGTTGACCTGGACACTTCCACTGATCAACCAAACGCTCTTTAGAAAATAGGACAACAAACTGCACAAAGTCCGATTGATTAGGATCACCTACCGATCGACCCACTTTACCTTCGGTCGAGGGTTCACTAACCTGCTCGACCTACAATTCCCTCGTCCGTTTGGTCTCAAAACTTTGAGTCAGGTGACGGATTGGAGCTATGGTCAACCGAATCGATTGACCGAGATCTAGTCAGTCACAAGTCGGGTGAGAGGTTTCGAAGAATTCAGGGGCAAAAATTTGATCGCAAATCATCAAATCCCGCGAATATATTGAAGGGAATGTTAGATTCTAACGACGTTGAATCCTATTT
>JAOWBF010051820.1:0-10661 GCA_028566175.1 Vinca major
TTATTTTTTTGTTTTTTCTCATTATTAGAAAAACATTAAGAGTAGTTATTTATATGGGAAAATGAGCCTTGTTATTTCCAAATATTACGATGTGGGATTCATATTAAAATATGAGTTCTCACATCTTGAAACTCCAACTTTCTACATAATTAACTATGGATTCCCACCACATAAGTGGCTTCTATCAAAGTTATAATTAACTCTCCGCCATGCCAAAAACAAAACGTAATTGGCTAATTCTTTATAGATGCAAAATTATTGAGTCTCAAAGTAGCTACTTCCAACAGAGAGAACTAATTTGGGATCAGGGACTTTTCACTTATAAATAACTCTGCATGTGTTCTAATGTTTATCAACATACAGATCACACTCAAACCATCCTTTCTCTAGCATAGTTTTACTTTAAAATATAACAACCAATATGGTTGAAGAGAAGCAGCACCACCACCTCTTCCACCATCAGAAGGAACCACAAACACATGAAGACTATGAGAGGGAAAAGAAGCACCACAAGCATCTTGAAGAAATTGGTGGGCTAGGTGCTGGTGCCGCTGCTGCCTTTGCCTTGGTAAATTCTTTTTATTTTTCTTTTATTTTAAGAGAATATGTAAGTAAAAATGTTATAATGTCCTAGATTCTCTATATATTCATTGTAAAAAACCAGAGAGAAAATACTCATATATGTTCTATGATACTTTTTTTTTATTGCATCTGTAAGATCAAAATGGTTTTTACTTGCACTTAAGAGATAATCAAAGATAGAAGATTAATGAACATCATTTTGATCATGATTCATGTGAATATTTAAAGGCAGATTTTGTTGAATTTGGATAAATAATTCCAGATCCATTTTGTTTCTCATTCTATGAGAAACACCCGTTAATTTATAATCTCATAATGACCATTCTAAAAACACATCCATTATGGCATGGTTTCTTGCCAGCATAGGCAGGTCGTCTTAATATTTTTTCGTATCATGTGTTAAATTTTAAAATAAGGATTTAGATATTCATAAAATAGAACTTTATGTAAATGAGATTCTGATTTAATTGAAAAATATATATATTTTAAATCAACGTATTAACTATTGAATTCGAGAGATTCAAATACAAAGATTACGTACATTCTTTTAATGAAAATACATACAAATATATATGTAACAAAAAATTTGGGGCACCTAATTTTTGTAGTCTCTGTTCGATTGAGCTTGGTGACCACCCGTCAGAGCTGCCCTAACCATAGTTAGTTCACCAACTCAGATTGATAAGTCGATACTAATAAAAAATTTAAAGAAAGAGAGAGAGAAAGATCTATTAAATTAATGGCGGATTCAAAAAACAGAGAACATTGGGATTACACGATAATTTGTGTGGGATAATTTTTATATTTATCATCTAAATAAAACAAAATACTGTATATACTACAAGCAAAATTATTTTCAGTGGGCCCTCTGCCACCATGCTAAATCCGTCTCAGTCCATTATGGCATATGAAATTTCTAATAGTTAATCAGTATGCTACTAAAAAAACTTGTTGATTCTTAATTGTTACTATATTTATTTTGCCAAATATGATCAGCGTGAGAAGCACGAGGCCAAGAAAGACCCAGAACACGCCCACAGGCACAAGATAGAAGAAGAGATGGCAGCAGCCGTAGGCGTCGGAGCCGGTGGTTTTGCATTCCATGAGAAACATGAGAAGAAGGAAACTAAAACGGAAGAAGAAGAGGCTGAGGGAAAGAAAAAACACCACTTCTTAGGCTGATCGAAAAAGAAGCTCCGCCACCACCACTTTGGTTGTCTTCAATTAAAGTGTTCCTTTTAAAACACTACATATTTGTGTGTCCTTTAAATTTGCTACGGGTGGGGGGAACTACCTTAATAATGATCATGTGTGTTTGAATTTATTGTTTATCTATTTTTGAAATGTGATGTTACTGGTGGTGTTAGTTTCAGTGGCGGCTAATAGGGTGCAAGATGAGCGACCGCACAGGTTTCCAAAAATTTGGGGTCATATATATATACTTAGCAAAAAAATTGCGACCTCAAGTTTTTTTTTTTTGTTTATCCAATTTTTTTTAGGTTATATAAGATCTTAATTTAAAATTTGGCACAGGACCCCGAAAAGTTTGAGCCTCCCCTGATTAATTCTAGGCCATCTCTATCATTTTATAGTATACGTGTCAATTTTTTAACTAAATATAATCAAAAAAAATAAATTCTACATACAAATCTATTTATGAGAAACGAGCTTATTATTATTATTTTTTAAATTGTATTTTTGTGAAATGAAATATACGGTCAACTTCACCAACAAAAAAATATACCATAACAGCCCTTTTTAATATTTTTTTTGTGTGTTAGGTCATCCCCCGCACCGCCAACCGTAGCAGCCCTTTTCGTTACCATAACACAAAACAAAGGCGGTTTTAAGAAATCCTTATTTCAACAAGAGATATATTTCTTACATTCGCCTTTTGCTTACCTTAGTCTTATCCTAACACAAAACCTATACAATTTCTTCTTGTTTTAAAAAAAAAAAAACAAATGTATAGTTTTTTTTAAGAAAAACACTTGTTTTTAAATGAAATAAAGATAGGTAGGCATCCGGTTTTTCCATGCTCATGAACTTTCCTAATAAATTAGCCCAACTCTTGTGTTTTTCCTTAACAAATAAAAAAGGAAACATTGTAGAATTGATTTTGAAAGAATACAAAAATATTCTTCAACATGATGAAAATTTTCAACTATTAAAGACGTTGGAACGTTAATTTTGAATAAGTGACATAGATACAATGTTAAAACCAAAATAAGGATTGCATTAAAATGGTAAAAAAAAAAAATACATAAAATCTTTAAAGCCAAAGCTACAAAAGTGAGAAAATGTTTGTAATTACACAAATAAAATACATCCCATCAACGGGAGCTAGTAGCTACTAGCCCTCGCAATTTTATTATTAGGGCATTTCATTCGGTTGTCCCCAATTTGCTGGCACTGGCCACACTTTCACTATCGAGACTAAGTAACGTTCTCCCGATCCCTATGCATATTGTATATCCTACATTAATTTATCAACGGTATATAATCTTTCATTGCATCTTACATTTGGGTATCGAAATAATGTATGAATTTACAGAAAATCAACTCCACTAACGATTTCAAGGGCATCGCTCTCGACTTCTTCAAAACGTTATTAAGAGATTTGGACAAGTATGTGTCCATGCATCCGTTGCGCCATCATCCGTCATAATTGAGTGTTCATTGTTCCTTCTCAAATTTGTTCAACCAATTTCATGCATTTCTTACTCTTATATTTAATAATGTTGATAATTAAATCTCACTTTTCCTTTTTTCATGTGTAGCTGTCCGCCGCAAGAGATTTTTCAACTCCTTGCTCTTGAACATTTTTTGGAACTTTTACCCAATGTGTCGTATAAAAATCTATGAACAATTTCAGAATTTTTCCAACCCTCAGCATTTTTTACTACATTCAGAATTGTTGGAATTTACATTTGATATAGGTATTCAATTAGATTGGGCATTCTCAATTGAATTGAGTGTTCGATTGGATTGGGCAAAACCGGATCCGGTCGATCGAGAGCTGTCTCGGATAGACCGAACCGATTTGTCACTCCAATTGGCCGAGAACTATTTCTCTGGTCGATCGAACCAGTTGGTTCAGGTCAAAACTGGCTCATCTTAATGTGTGAGTGTGAGTGTGTGTGTGTGTGTGGGGGGGGGAAGAGAAATAAGGGGGAGTGGAGGTTATTGGGTAATTCCACTAACACCACATTTGATGAAGAATTTTTTTCATTATTATTACTGTCATTATTAATTATTTTGTCTAGCTCTCATTAACATTCCTAGCCAAATTTTTTAAAAGAAAATTCTCTGAATTTTGTCACTCTTATACACACTCTCAAGAACAATCAAAAGAGAAGAAAATACGATTTTCTTATATTTTTATTTCTAGTTTTTCCTTTGTTTCCTATACTTTCTGAATTTTGGAAAGGTGTTTTCAAACTTCGGAGATTTTTTAACTATAATTTGAGACGTGAGGTAACAAGCTTAGAGGTTGGTGTGTTGATACCGGTAGAGACAGGAGTCTGAAGGCTGATGTTTGTGGTTCTAAGTAGCGAAATTCGAACATCGATTAGATCGATAAAGGTATATTTCCTAACACAAGATATTGGTACTTTCTCATGAATCAATCCTGTTAGAAACGTAATCCACTGCTATTTTATTTCTCTGCATTTTGGGGATTGCAAATTTTTCCTTTCACATGTAGCATGCCACATCAAACATATGCTCACAACAGGAAAGGATTAGGCTATTTCCATAACACCCCAAATGTAAAATATAAGAGTCATGCATTTAGAACCTCACCATATAGCATGCCTCACATACGTTGCAGTTATTGTTTTAAACATGGTAAAAAAGTGACTAAATTCTATGTGAAACAAAAGGTAGAACATGGTGTAGAAACCATTTGGCGCATTAAACATGTTACAAATAACTCCAAAGGAGCCAAGAAAAATTGGTTACCAAAAGTCACTATTCTAACTTTGATATAGGTTCTTCATGGCAATAAATAATTTTCGACAAAGTGGTTTCTTGATAGTGGGTTCACAAGGCACATGATGGGAGCTATTCTCATAAGAGACATGGATCCTATCAATGATGGATTCATCACATTTGATGATAAAAAGAAAGGAAGAATCATTAGTATTGGAATGTCGGTAATGGTTCCTAAATTCTCATTAGACAAGTGTTTCTTATTGAATTATCGAATATAACTTGCTTAGCATTAGTCAATTATGTGATAATGGCTTTTTCGTTTCTTTTAGAAAAGATGCTTGCCTATCCTTGATTCTTCGACTAACGGGGTTATATTTCTTTCAAATCGTGTTGGTAATGAGGAAATCAAGTTATAAATCGTCATGGTGTGAATAACAAGAAAAGAAGCCTAAAAACCCATGAGATTTTTTCAACTCTTATCTATTTCATGCTTTCCCTTATTGTTTCCCATTTTGTAACCCTAACATAGTTTGTGCTGAACTTTATTTTTCTATTATAGTATAAATTGATTTATGATTTGCCTTATGAACTTATTTATCTATGAATTGCTTTATGAAGTACTTTTAGGAGCTCAATGATGATATACTTGTAATGAGAGCTCATTTTACCCCTAAACTCTTTTTTATCTATGACAAATGGGGAGAAAATTGCTATTTAATGTGCTAATTATGGTTGAAATGCTTTAGATTATGTAGCATGCCTTATTCTTGAAATCTTCATGTGTTAAACTTGTTATTGTGTAGCTTGTGGTCTTATTTTGCTACATATGTTTGCCTTGATGCTCGCTGGTTGTACATTATGTCTTGGATAAAATATTTGATGGAATTTTAAGAACTCTGCCAAAAGGTCGATTTACCGAACCTACTCAATGTATCTCGGTTGAACGGATGATCTTTATGATGTTATAGAACTATTCTCAGCTCTCTATCCTCAGTTCATCTTATTTAACAAGGGCACAACCTAAGGGGGAAATCCTTTTAGTGAATATCTTTTATATCCCTAAGATTCCTTGGTTCTTTAGCCCATAGATGACTTTGTGCTTAAGTGTTATATCAATTTGTTATATATATATATATATATATAAATTCAATGTTTTTGCAATTTTTTCTGTATGAATATCTGATTCAATGCTCTCTTTGCAGAAAAATTGTTTGGAAACGAGGATGAATTTATGAGGCTATAACGAATTCCGTGCAAATAATAGATAATAATGAAGAATGTATTTTTTTTTATAGGTAGAAATATATGCCCTGAAACAAGTTCATTATTGTTTTCATGAGGTGAAGCCATCATCACATTAGGAGATTGCTGATTCACTTGAAAGGGATGATGATATCAAAGAAACAAAAATAAATTTATCATAAGCTAGATCATAAATTTGGAAGACAAAATTGAAGAAAGTTACTCAATCTCTTTGGGTAGAAAAAATCTCTTCTAGTACCGGGAATAATCATCAGCTAGAGCATGAAACAATTCTTGCACTATGATTATCAACATTTGTGTTTCCATCAACTTCTGATGATACTGTCTAAGGAGAAATTTTAACCATCTCGGTTAAATTATCTAGAGGAAATATAATTGCTCTTTCTCTAGCAGTTCTAGTTAGATTGTATTGGAATTTACACAAGTTAAAAACATCCATTGTTTCTTCATCTGTTGAGTCTGCAATTGTTAATAATCACGAAAATGCCAACATTCTGAAAATAAACAATTTTGGCACCCTTTCAATTAGTTCAATTTTGAATTTGTGAAAGATTTCCTGAGTTTACAGCTCTAGCCAAAAACCATGACCCATAATCGATAATAATGAAGATGTATTTTTTCTTTGGTAGAAAATTTGTGTCCTGAAATAAGTTCATTATTGTTTCTACACTGTTTGCTTATAACGTTCAACTGAATATAACAAGATCCATAAGCCCTATATATAAGCTAAAAAATCTTTGAGAAGTAAATTACTCCAAGATATTTGAGCATTCATGCAATTGTACACTTGTTTATGAAGGACCATTAAAAACATGTAATAATGACCTCTGCAAGCTATCAAAAAATGCAACATCTTTCATCTGATGCCCTGGAGAGTATGCATCAACATTAATGAAGCAAGTCTAGTAATATGGACGGTAGCGCATGGAAGGTCTGCTCCTTAGCCATATGAAGTGAAGAAAGGCGGGCCAGACATGAAGGGCCTCCTAGAGAAACACCTTCCTTGGTAATGGTTCATCCCGGGTAGGTTTGTCCGCTTAGGTGATACCTTTATCATGTGACCGACCATGCAACTCGGATTCATTAAGGAGCATTGCGCTTTGAACTCCACGTAGGCATATCCTTTTGGTTGACCAAACTCATCGCTCATGATAGTAACACAATTTACAGTACCACAGTTTTGAAAGTGTTGTGTACACTCATAATCCACATTTCCAACACATGGAATGTGAGTAAGCTTCCTCATTTTCTGCTAGGGCAGCAGCATCAACAGCTATTTCTTCATTTTCTTCTTGTTGTACCCCTTCGCCAATTTCTGACCGTTCTCCATAGCTCTGCTCCGAGATTGACTTTTTTATCAGAAAAATGTACATGGAAATGAAAACCGCATGCCAATTTATATTCAAATTTACACAAGTTAAAAACATCCATTGTTTCATCATATGTTGATTCTGCAAATGTTAATAATCAAGAAGATAACAACATTCTGAAAATAAAATATATCAATCCCATTTCAATTAGTTCAAATTTGAATTTGTGAAAGGTTTCCTGAGTTGCAGCCCAAGTCCAATAACATTGACCTTGATCGCCCAAGGTTTTCGAAATTGATTGAGTTGAAGAGCAATGTGATGCCACTTAAAACGATGAAGTTGATTATGGCTAAACGGTATTATCATTTTTGTTGGTTGTCTTATAAAGTGGATGCTAATTCTAGTAGAACCCTCTTGTTTCATAACATTTACTAGGGAATTGAATATCATTCTTTGATTGCTCTTGATAAAGATGAAAAACATCTTCAAGCATGATCAATCTTTGCCTTTTCTTTTCCTTTTAACCTATCACGTCTGTTAAAGAGTTTCTAAGTAACTGGCTTACTACTTGTCCTAGGCGATTTTTGGGTCTCTAAGGGTAAGTGAACTTGTCATTAGCGAAAGAGATTGCATAGAACAATACTTATCAAATCATTTAGTAATGCAATTTGGAATGAACAATACTTACACGACATGTTTTGCAAAGGCAAATAGGTTGGTAGCTTGGGAGACTTACATTAGGCCAATATCTAGTGATGGAGGGTTGTCATTTCGTTCCTACTAGAATAAATCTAGTGTGATTAGCCGAAATTTTAACTGGCGGAAAATTTCTTTAAATGCTGCTAATGGTTGTAGTAATTTCATATTTTGATATTATTTGTAAGAACAATAGATGAGGATGATAATGTAATATGATCAAACCAGAGATCTTTTAGAAATGTACTTAGGTGAAATTTTGTTATTACAGATATAAGTTCGTTAGACATATTTTCCCTACTTCAAATTTGTTCTATATGTGTTTAAGATTCTTTTTACTACCTCATTTGTTACCAAAATTAAGTACTGTTTACAATTATTCTAAAAATATATATCAATTTGTTTTTCACACGCACACACACATATATTTTTATATTTCGTTTTTGCCTTTTTCTTTATGAATATCTGATTCTGTACTCTTTTTGCAAGAATTTGTTTGGAAACGAGTGGAAATTTGTGAGGCTATAACGAATTTCATGCACACAATCGATAATAATGAAGAATGTATTTTTTATTTGGTAGAAAAATGGTGTCCTTAAACATTTTCATTCTTGTATTCATGGGGTGAAGCAACTATCACATTGGAAGATGTGATGATTTATGGTGGCTACTCAGTTTTAGGTCTTCACATTTTTCGTTCACTTCAAAGGGATGATGATATGAAAGAAACAAAAAAAAGTTATCATGAGTAAGATCTTAAATTTTGAAGAAAAAATATTAGAAAGTTAGTCAATCTCTTTGGGTAAAATAATTATCTTCCAGTACTAGTAATAATCATCAGTTAGAGCATGAAACATTTCTTGCACTATGATTGTCAAGATTTGTGTTTCCATCAACTTCAAATGATACTCTCTAAGATGAATATTTATCTATCCCGGTTCAATTAGATAAAGGAAATATAATTTCTCTTTCTTCACTTGTTCTAGCTAGGTTTTATTCAAATTTACACAAGTTAAAAACATAAATTGTTTCTTCATATGCTGAGTCTACAAATGTTAATAATCAAGAAGATAACAACAATCTTAAAATAAAAAATTTCAGCACCGTTTCAATTAGTTCAAATTTGAATTTGTGGAAGGTTTCCTAGGTTGCAGCCCAAACCCAACAACATTGACCTTAATCGCCCAAGGTTTCCGAAGTTGATTGGGTTGAAGAGCAATATGATGCCAATTAAGTTGATTATGGCTAAACGGTATTATCATTTTTATTGGTTGCCGTATGAAGTGGATGCTAATTCTAGTAGAAACCTCTTGTTTCACAACATTTACAAAGGAATTGAAAATCATTCTTTGATTTCTCTTGATAAAGATGAAGAACTCTTCAAACATGATCATTCTTTTCGTTTTCTTTTCCTTTTAATCTATCACGTTTGTTAATGATTTTCTAACTAACTGAGTTACTAATCTTCATAGGCTATTGCTGTTGGAGTTTACATTTGATATAGGTGCTCAATTAGATTGGGCAAGCTCAATTGGATTGGGTGTTCGTTTAGATTGGACAAAACCTGACCCCGGTTGGACCGGACCCAGTCGACCGAGAGCTGTCTCGGGTCGACCATACCAGTTTGTCCCTCCGGTTGACCAATAACTAGTTTTTTAGTCAACCAGACTAGTTGGACATATCTTGTGTTAGAGAGTTTGTTTGTGTAAGGGAGTATTGGGAGAGAATAGTGGGGAAAAGGAGTTAGTGGGTGATTCCATTAACACCACAAGATGATGAAGTGTTCATCATTCTACACATTCTAGAGTTGTTGATTTTCTCTCAATTCTCTCTACTTCCTAGCCAAGCTAAAGAGGAAAAAATACTGATTTTTCATCTCTCTTTTACATACTCTTAAAAACAATCAAAAGAGAAGAAAATTCCATTTTCTTATCTCTTTGATTTCCGAATTTTTTCTAAATATTTATACTTTGTGGATTTCGGGAAAAGTTTTTTCAAACTTCGAGAATTAGTCTCACTCCAAATGACATTGATAACTCATATTAATTCATTTGTTCATGGCTATGAATTAGTCTCACTCCATCAGGGGCCCAAGATATATATCACTCTTGTTATATAGGAGGGACATATTCTCTATCTATCATACTTGATCATACATATGGTTCATAAATACACCCAACAAATGCCTTTATAGCCCATCTAGTTACAGACGACATTTGACACCATCAAAACCTATCATTAGCCATGTAGGAAATCTTGTGTGATTTCAAGTCGAAGGATTCAAATACAAATAGAATCCTAATAAGAAACATTGTTAGCATTCATATAAGAATCAATGAAGTGTTTCTTATTAGGTGATATCGCCTGAGCATATGTTTGGGTCTTTGGTGAGATCCTGGTTCCTTTGACTGATGTATGGCCCCATTGTTGTCATAATATAGATCAATTGCATTCGCAATGCTAGATACCACAGAAATTTCAGTAGTGAACTTTCGAATCCAAATGGCTTCCTTAGCAGCATCTGATGCAGATATATATACTCGGCTTCGGTTGTAGAATCCACAATGGTTTCCTACTTTGAACTCCTCCAGCTCACATCACCACCATTTAGGCAAAATACATAACCCGATTGCGATCAAAAGTCGCCTCTGTCGATTTGGAAACTAGTATCAGTGTAACCACTTACAATGGGCTTGTTTTCCCAACCATAGATTAAGAACGTATCATTAGTCCTTCGTAAGTACTTCATGATGTTCTTGACGGCTATCCAGTGACGTTAACAGAAAGTTGACTAGTATCAGCTCGTTATACTTTCTGTGAACGTCACTGGATAGCCGTAAGCATACGAGACATCTAGGTGCTGTCTCTTATACA
>JAOWBF010052031.1:0-10655 GCA_028566175.1 Vinca major
AAATATTCAATTAAAAATATGACAAAGTATATAATTTACCAAATATTTCGAGAAGATTAAGTTGGGGGACTCACCTGTTAGGAGCAAGGTAAAGATATCCCGAGTAATCCAAGGAATCCAACATGTCTTATTCGCCTATAACAAATACTGTTGCAATTCATTTCCTTTAAGACCTCTCTAACCAAAACGGGATTCGTACCTCCAATGGCATCTCCGTGTTTCGTTCCAATACCCAGATTGCTACAAAGTACCTCAATCCTAAAATCATATCCAATCCTTAAGAAGGGTAAAACAAGCAACCAAATCGTGATCAATCACCCATACAATGTTTAAGAAACATCTATCTAAAGTTATTACATCCTTTAAACATATTCAAACTCTACAATTTTGAAAAAGAAAATTCTTTGTCATGAAATTCCTAAAATTCGTCATTTACGGACAGCCAAGAGTAAATTCGCGATATCTCATGATTCGGGTGGAGTTTTCTGGTGATTCTTTTTGCAAAATACTCCTAAGACATAGGGCTATCCAAATATGTAACATACATAAGCATTTAAAGCACTAGTAAATTGCAGAAACACGAAAACAGAGAGTTTCAATCATAGTCGGATGAGCAGATTACTGGTTTGATCATTTACCCAAATTCTCTAACATTTGATGCATTCCTAGATAATTTATAAGTATAATAAGAAGTTTTATAACCTATAAAACTCAAATACTATTCCCCAAGAAATTAGTGTTCACAAAAGTAGTCAAAATCAAACTCTCCAAGATACATCAATGGTGGCTGTCCAAGTCCAAATTCAGCCTTATTTCTCCATTAAAACTATGCATTTTTGTAAATGAAAGTGTAGGAAAAGAGGGCTTACCTAGGAGATGAATCAACCAGTAAATTATCTTTCAAAAGCAATTCCATAGAAACCCTTTTACAACCATAACAAGACGCATTCACTTTTTCTTTGCAAAATTCCCATGTATATCATCATCAATTAGAGAAGGATTTCATGTTAATTTTTCATATTAGTTCAAACAAAATTCAGAAACTTAGGCATCATGTTTTCTCTGTTTTATTTTTCAACAAGAATCACTTAATTTGACTCTCAATTTAAGAAGCCACCAAAATCAAGCTTCTCAATTACACTTTTAAAACTCTTAATTCAAGAAAAATACAAGTTTAAATAGAATTTACTTACCAAATTAAAACAAGAAGTTGAATAGATATACCAAGGATCATCAAGGAGAATCCATGGATGATGACAAGCAAATCAATTGGAGAAAGAAAATAGCAAAATGAGCTAGTGTGTGTTTTGTGGTGTTGTGTGTGTTTTAGGCGTGGAGAACAAGTAGAAAGAAGAAGAAAATGGTTTGTTTCTAACCCATGGGTCTTATTTATAGACATTATAGCTTTTGAATTAGCATAAAAGGTCCTTAGGTTTTTCTTAAAAGTTTAGGTGAGTCCATTAAGTTCTCATAATCATAAATTAGTCCAAGTAGATGCATCCACCAAATTTTCTCCTTAGTTCATTTAGGTACAAAACTTAGTTTTGTTAGCCTAGACATGATGTTTGTCAAAGCTACATATTTAACTAAGAGTGTAATCAGACTACCGGCGAGACTACTTTACGATCAATCTTAAGACGTCAAATTCTTAATGCTTCGGAATCCAATACTCCGATGTGGGGTGTTACATTCTTACCCCCTTAAAAAGAATTTCGTCCTCGAAATTCATCGATCTAAACCTCGCAGTTTAGGTGTTTCTAACATATATTCCTTCGATTCTTGAGCGCTTCCTCAATACTGTACTATCTCTTTTCTGGCGTACTCCAAGGCCGTAAAATTATATACCCCAAAGATATGAGTTATCCTCCAAATTTGGGTATAGTGAATCATCACCGATAACATTTTGCGATTTCAATTCTTAAAAATTTAGATCAAGTCCAAAACATCAAACTGAATGATTTGTCTTACAAGGCCTATCATGCCATAGATCAGCTTTCCAAGACACATTATCTTATAATCTCGCTAAACCCTCGAAGTGCAATCATTATTTCTTATTCAATCTATAACTTCTCATGATCTTGCTTGGTTAAATGAATCTTGTGTTGAGACATAGTAGCGAAATACAACATTTATAAGAAAAAATATAACAAAAATAAATAATTTTTTTTATAGAAAATTCCTTGTTTTTGAGAATTTTGGGATCATTATTGGAATTGCTTTCGAAGACGAAGAGTAAGAACGAATCTTACATTAGAAAATCGAAATGACATACATAAAGTAGAAAGCAATCAAGTGAGGACGGAATTCTAGGGTTTCTAGGGTTTCAAAAATTTATTAGGGTTGGTTTGAGCACTTCCATCTTGGGGGAGGACAAAATGTTGTTTAAAAAAAAAGACTGTCATGGGTGGCTCTTTCTGCCAAACCATGACCAGTTCAATGCAATAACCCATTTTATGTATGATTCAGGTCATATTTCTTCTAAACTCGATTCTTCAACTCTTTTTTAGTAGAACATTAATTTAGTTTATACATCAACTTGACAATACTTCCGTTATTTGTTAAATAGTAAGTTTTAAAATAAGTTCACACCCTAGACATCGATATTTTTTTAACAGAAAATTGAATATTATTAAATAATGTCAGAGGTTACATAAGAGAGGAGAAATTTCGGAGGATCTCCAGCCCATTGAAAAAAAAGACTCTTAGCCTAAACGAATATCTGGTCAGGTGATGAGCCAAGAAATTACATGACATGTGTACATAGTAAATCTTAATAAAAAGATCTCCTAAAGTACCAAAGACCACATCTAAAATATGAACAGATGGCGACAGATCAGAATCAGTTGATAAAAACGATCCACAATCGCCTTACCGTCAAAATCAACAATTAAATTGAAAAAATTCAAACTTTTAACAATTTGAAACCTTCCACTAACTAGTGCTTCAGCTTGTTCCGCATCTGTTGTGATGCCTAAAAAACGCGTCTGTTGTGATGCCTAAAAAACGCAATCTGCATGCTAGACACATGTAATGGTGTCGGAAAAAAAACACAAAAATTGTTACATCCAATCAAATTCTTTTTTTTTTTGCTAAGTACATCCAATCAAATTCGATATTAAGATTAATATATACTAAGCCCGATATGTATTATGTGGATTATTCTTAGTCTAAGAGACTCTTAATTATATTAAGATATCTTAACATTTGGATGACTAATATGTAAATTAGATGGAGCAAATAGTTATTTCTGCCACAAAAGAAATTTTATGTGCTATTTTTGCCACACAAATAGTTTGATGTGCTATTTCTGCCACAAATAATTTTTCAATGGCTTTTTTGTCACAAACAAATTATTTTGTGATTTATTAAATTATCTTGTTATATTATCCAGATAATCCTAAATCACTAAAATGTTGAAATGCAATCTCGTTCACTCATCGCTCTACATCTATAAACAATGACTAAGGCATACAAAAAGAACACAAAACGTTCCATTGGAGGATTGAAGAATCTTTGAAATCATCGTCATTCTCCAACTTTCCTCAAATCCTCAAAATACGACAAGTCTTCAATCTCAAGGATGGAAAGGCTCGTGGTCTTCTTCAACAAGTTAGAAGAAATTCCTCCAACAAATTTGAAATCAAGTTTCAAAACTGTCAGATCAAATTGACGATCAGAATTAACAGATCATATTCTCAAATCGAAAATTATCTGAAGTAACCTCAAGCATTCTACAAACTAATAAAATTGTCATTTGTCATTTTTTTTTTGGTTTTATTATATTACAAACAAGAAATTTATGTATACATGTTCATGAAATCATTTATTTGTAATAGATACATATTTTTGTGTATAATTTAGATTAAATTTATTCTAAACTTGATTCGTTTACTATTTTTATAAAATTAATTTATTTTTACTTACACAATAATTGAGCTTAATATAAAAAATTTCAAATAGTAAAGTTAAAATATTAAAATTTTGAATTTGACACTCACTGGACAAATGTAATTGTGTATGGCCTGGAGTATTTTTAAGGATAAATTGTTCTAGTTGCCTTTAAACTTTCAAAATTTCTTTATTTGATAAAGAATAAGTGTTAAATTAAGTTGACTCTTACTAGACAGATGCAAATGTGTAGAAAAAACAGAAAAGAAATACACGAAAAACACTCACTTACTACATAAGTAGGGTCCTATGTAACATTCGTAATTATAGATTTGTTCATATATAATATTTAGCCAGCCACCCTAGAGTTTATCATTTTATTTACATTACATGAATGAAATTTACTGTAACTACAATACACTAAAACGAAATATGTAGAAACTAGAAAACATATTGTATATTGTTATGCATAAATTCTACTTAAATAAGGATACATTACTGTCGAAATAATTTTTCAAGATCAAACATTTAACTTTTAACTTGACCCAAGAAAAAATTCATAATTAAGCAGGGTGGAGGAATGGACATTAATGTCTCCCATCCTCGGGAACAAGGACAATATTTGCTTACGGTCGGGGCGGCAAGAGCGGGCAAGCATGGCCCTTAGTATAGGCGGGTTAATTGGAATCGCTGGTCTTGACCCTTCATTAATCCATTTAAACCATTTTTTGATCGAGTGAAAAGCAATAATTTAAATTTTGGTAAGCATACAAGTAGGGGAAAGGTGCATGATTAAACAATATCGCTACGGGTCATGGTCTAATGTACCATATGGTTTACACTCATTCATATAAACTCGCAACATATTGAATTTTTACTTGTTGAGAATGGGTGGTTGATGTGTTCCAAATTATTAATAGTACTCCACTATATGCTAATAGGATCTTCAAAAATTACTAAAAAATAACTCTATCCAGTTCAAGTTAAATAGTGGTGATGCTTCATCTTAATAATAAAGTTTTAATAAATTTTGAGTTAACAAAATCTTTACTATCTAAATTGCACTGATGTATTATCCAGTATTTTATGACATGTGTAGGAGACGAGCCCCTCAATCCTCATTAATGAACTAAATGTCGTAACGGTAATTTGTTTTTACTCTTAGCAATGTGTAATTAGTAACGAGCATATATCAATTGTCTTGGTCTCATACCCTTCTCACATCTCTATAAATTTCCACAATTATGTGTACATTGAAAGGGGGGGAAAATCATGTGGTCATTTTAGACAAAGATTGAAGTTTTTATTTTCTAGCGTATTTTCTGAGATTATTTCAGTTTGAAGTTTAAGACTTTACTTAATTACATTGATATTTTTTTATAATCTCTTCTTTACTTTGTTATTGATTTTATTTTTGAATTTGAGCTATATTTTTATTTTAAGAAAATGACGTAGCTAGATTAATTCTTTATAATATTCTTATTATAATGTTATTCGATGTGCACTGTTGTGAAATTAATTTCTTATTATTATTTTTAAAACTATTGTGTAATTGACCACAATTTAAATTGTCTTGATTTTTCTTTTTAAAAGAGATTTTTTTTCTTCCTCAAAATATATCAACGGGTAAAGGTCGATGCTTAACCCACACTGCATGGGTGGTTTACTTACAGAAAAAAATAAATAAGTATATGAAAAGAGTAAAAGATACCTGTTAGAGGGTAGAACCCTTAGATTTCTCCGCAAGCCTTGATGACTTCCTGGAGGCGGTCAATAATGGTTTTTTATTTTTAATGACACTGGCGGCCTGCTCCACCATATTCTCCCCACAATTTGGGAGATCAATAACCAAGTTCCCCGACATGTCAATTCTTTGATCAATAGGTTCCATGGCATTGTCCTCAGCATCATCAATTTCATTGTCACTCCCCTAGCGGTCCTGAACATCTGCGATCAAAGGTGGCACCCGAATTACCGAGGTGAACTCCAAGAAATTCTGCCATCTAGATCGCCAGTCATCTTCATTACTCGGAACTAAACCCTCCAAATCCGCAAACTTAGATACCCGGGCTATCTCAATAGGAGTTGTTGCTCCCAAATTCACCGAGAAATCATTTTTACCCCCGGTCACAATTACCGGCAAAATATCGGGCAGCCCCTCCGGTCTAACATTAGTGTCATCCCTCATATTAGTTATCTCATGATCAATTTGCAAAGATGAATCAATTTCTTGTTCTGATAATGATGTCGTCTTAGAGACTTGGGCCATAAGCAAACCCGTGCTGCCTCTCGGGTCATCCTTGTCCACCAGGACCACCTCCGACCAATCTATCTAGACCGGGCCAACTGGTTCCGTACCCGAACCGTCATTTTGAACCACTGCCCGCTCAGGCTGAGTAGTCTGTGTCGAATCCGGAGTCCCTCTTTATCAGTGACTGGCCCAATTATAATCTGCACATCCGGATCCCCATCAATGTCCTTACCCGGCCCGCTAGTAATCTAGACCTCCCCAGTGTCCTTCTCCCTAATCAAAATAATATCTGGTTTACTAAATGATATTATTTTGTACTTAAATTTTTATAAAATTTTGATTGTTCTGTCATTGTTTGATACTTTGCGGGTACAGTCTATTCTAACACTCCTGGCGGGTAATAGTTGGAGCTCTATTCTGACCCACTTAGGGGTATAAGTTAGGACCATGTTCTGACCCTTGCCTAGAGGGGAAAAGTCTATAATTGATATATCAGTTTTTTTTTTGTTTATGTCTCTAATTTAGTAAACCTACGATCCCCGATCAAAATATCACTTTGTAAATTCTGTTTATGTTTTGCATTTGTTAAAATTAGATTTCTAAAAAATTTCGAAACAAATTTTATGTCAAAATAATTTCGTTTAAAATATACATATGTAATTAGATTATGTCTGTTTACGAAAAAAATATATATGTAACCGGATTTTTTCCGGAAGGCATTCTATACTTACTAAGTTGTAACTCATTCCTTGCATGTTATTTTTATCATATTATGAGTCAGAGGGGTACGATAATCCATACGATGAGCATTGGAGTAGAGGTAATTTTAGAGATGTTTCCTACTACTTTTAATTCTAAATAAATATCTAGGCTTGTGAATCTTTGTTAGTCGACTTTTACTTTATTTAATTTGTAATAAAGTTTTCCTAAGAGTTTATGGATTTTATATCTTTGGATAATTAATACTATATTTATTCTCTGAATTTATATTTTCTTAATGTAAGGACCTGGTATTCTTGAGTTTACTTTGAGAGTACAGTCATATCGGGTTTCCTGATACACACTTATAAACGCGGGTCTGGGGCGTGACACCGCTTCTATGAGATGATTTAAGGGCTAAATATATATTTTCGTTGGCAAATGTTGAGACCGGCTTTAGAGCGAGAAATCTCCATACCGAGAAAATATTTGACAGGACCAAGGTCTTTGATTTTGAAAGTATTATCCAAGAGTTGCTTGACTTAGGAGATGTCATCATAATTGTTTCCAGTGAGGTTAACATCATTAACATAAATGAGAAGGGACGTGAATTGAGAACCTTTCCGGTGAATGAAAAGAGTAGGGTCACTTACGGCTTGAGAGAGACCCTGTGAAACTAGCTCCGTGGTTAATTTGCGATTCCATTGTCGGTCAGTCTGTTTGAGACCATATCAAGATTTGCGGACGAGTCAGGATGAGGAGTAGAAAAACCAAGAGGTAGCCGCATATAAATATGCTCATTAAGATCACTATGCAAATATGCATTGTTAATATCAAGTTGCTCTAAAAACCATCCTTTGGCAGGGGCAATAGTAAGAAGAATTCGAATAGTGGTCATTTTTACGACTGGAGAGAATGTCTCAATGTGATCAATACCAGGTTGTTGTGTGAAACCTTGGACAACAAGACGAGACTTAGGTCCTTCAATAGAACCATCAGAATAAAATTTAATCGGTAAACCCATTTGTTGCCTAGGGTCTTGACATTAAGGGGAAAGGGAACAAGTGTTCATGTGTTGTTAGCCTCCAAATCATCAATTTTCGCTTGTATGGTCTGCCGCCACTCTGCATGCTTGACAGCCTGACTGTAGCACTTAGGTACAAAGTGAGTAGAAATAGATAATGCAAAAGATTTATAATCTGGAGATATGGAATGATAATCTTGAACATTTTCTAGAGAGTGCGGAGTAGATGTCTTTGTATTAGAAAGAGTGAGAGAAGATGAAGTTTGGACAAGAGAACAATAATAATCGTTCAGATAGGAAATAGTATGCGAGATCTTAGTGGATTTTCGAGAAGAATGGGGGGATGGTGAGGAGAAGAAGGCGAGATCGTGGAATTATGAGGAGTATGAGGGGTTGGATTGATGATGGGAGTGAGTCGGATGTGATGATGGAGGTTCAAAAGGAAGATCATTAAAGAAAAGAATTGGTAAGGGAATATTATTTGTAGGAGAACTGAGTGGGGATTGTTGTGAATAAGGAAATATGTTTTCGTGAAAGGTGTAGATGTAAAAATGGAACGTGAGTGAAGATCTAGGAGAGTGTATACTTTGGTTTGAGCGGGATATCCTAGTTAAATGGAGGGACGACTACGAGAATCAAATTTTGATCGATGAGTAGAAAGGGTTGAGGCATATGCTAAGCAACCAAAAATGCGAAGATGGGAGTATGATGGTGGTTTATTGTGTAAAATTCTGTGAAGAGTTGGGTTCTACAGTAAAGGTGTAGGGGTAAGGTTTATAAGGTAAACAGTGTGGGTGACAATATCCCCAGTAAGCAGAAGACAAATGTGATTGAAATTTAAGGGCACGAGCAATGTTTAGGATGTGGCGATGTTTTCTTTCTACAATTCCATTTTGCTGAGGAGTTTCTACGCAAGAGGTTTGGTGAATCATCCCTTTAGAAGTAAACAATTCAGACATTTGAAATTCAGGCTCATTATCTGAACGCACTACTTTAACAACCTTTTGGAATTGAGTAAGTACATATTAGCAAAAAAGTTGGGTAAGGGGTCGAGCCTCAGATTTTGTTTTCATCAAATAAATCCAAGTGAAACGACTAAAATCATCTACGATTGTGAGAAAATACAAGTGACTGTGAACAATGTGAATTTTATATGGTCCCCAAATATATACGTGTATTAAATCAAAGTATGCTTGAGAAGTGGAGTTACTAAGGGGGAATGGAGGCTTGGATTTCTTAGAAATGGGACAAATGGAGCAATGTTCATTGTGTGTAACTTTTATTTTAGAATCCAAATGTTGTACTATTTTTAATCTGGGAAAAGAGAGGTGACCAAGACGATAATGTCATAGAGATGTACTAGAAAAGTTTGCACCATTACTGATGGATAGGGAATTAGAATTAGGCATGATGTTAGAGACAAAAGGAACATTAGAGGAATGATCAGGGTGCAATAAATATAATTCATTAACCATTTCAGCCGAACCAATTATTTTCAGCTTCATATGATCTTGAATATGACAAAATTTATACCGAAAAGAGACAGATAAATTGGGGCCTTGAAGTAGTTGCCCTGGAGCTAACCAACTAAAGGAAAAGGAAGGGACACATAATACATTTGATATAATAAGATTAGAGTTTAAAGTAATGGAACCAACGTGAGTTGCATAAGTAAAGGAACCATTGGGCAAACGAATGGGGATACGGGGTAAAGAGTGATAAGATGTAAAAAAAAAATTAATGAACATGAAGTATGGTGAGCAGCCCCAGAATCAATAATCCAACGCATTATAGTTGGTAAACACTTGTTACTTGAATTAAAAAATGAAGCGGCATCTGGCGGCAGAGAAACAACATTTATTGAAACTCGTGGTGACTAAGTTGCAATATTAGTAATCTGTGGTGACTGAAAAGTTGAATTGAAAAATCATGGGGATTGGACTAATTCTTCTACATCATAGTGACCACCAAATCAGTCTGTGGAACCACCATTATTGCCGCTATCGAGTGATAGAATAGAAGAAGACAACACGACTCAAAAAAAAACTTGATAGGGAAGAAACGGCTTCTATATGGCGGAGAATGAAAAGATTATGAGAAAAAAAGTGCGGAAAACCTGAAAAGGTTTGCTCTGATACCATGAAGAAATATAAAGAGTGGAAAAATTATGTGAGAAAATTATGTGAGAGAAAGAAAGTCTTTCGTTGATTGTAAAATGTTTACAATACATTACCTATATATACATCTTTACATGATGAATAAAATGGAAAGAAATAAATCCATATTAATTACAATCAATTAGATGATAGATTTTCTCCCTTAATTATGGCCTTGATTGGCTCATTGATTGGCTACATTAGTATCTGTAACAATTAATAATAGTTATCAAATGTCACAAAATTCGTGGGCAACCCTCTCTCTCCTCAGCTCCTAGCTCCATCCCTGACTTACCTTGTAGTATACTCTCTCCATTCTCATTTAATTGTCTTTTAAGATTTTTATAGATATCCAAATTAATTGTGTTGTTTAAGGCTCTTTTATTATTTGTCAACGATTTATTACAATTATACCCTCGAAATTTTTTTTATTTGTCACCTCTGTCATTCCTATTTTTTCCTTTCTTTTTTTATATTATAGAAGTGAGAGAGATGGGTAATATTGAAATTTTCAATAAAAATGATAAATTTTTTAATTTTCTAAAATTGTCTAAAGAGTCTTATATTTAAAAATGGAAATGGAGGGGGTAATGTTTAAAGAAGAGTTCTAGAAAAGACCATCAAGCATATATTAGCC
>JAOWBF010052137.1:0-43426 GCA_028566175.1 Vinca major
CGAGGGGACGACGCGAAGAGGCGCACAATGCAAGAAGCAGGCCAAAGTTGCCGGTCGATGCCGCTACCACTATCAGGGATCTGACTCTATTGTTCCGACCGTAAGGCGCGTGGCAAAGCTGAAGCCAGCTGTAAGTCAGCTGGATCGATCCCATTTCTTCCCTGGTTCTTCAAGTCTTTGTAATGGCGCTGACGTTTTGAGCAATACACCAGGACGCGCGCGAGACGACCATTGTTGTGGACACCAACGCGGAAGTGCATGCGTCAGAGGGCGACATGTATGCACTTTCCGAGAATAATCTGAGCAGGATGAGCTTTTCGTGCGTCCTTGGTCGGCGTTGCGGCGGCGGAGCGAGACCACGAGCAAGAAAAGCGAGAGCACTGGAAAGGACGACGCCGCGCGGGCGTCCTGTTCCGGCACCTCTCCAGCTCGCAAAGCTGCTGTTCCTGTTCCACACCCTGCGTCAGCGACCCGGCCGACTGCTGCTAGTACGGCGCGAGAGTTTTCCGAGCCTCTTCAGAACGACATGAAAAGATGCAGAGAGGGTGATGGAACTCAAATTGCCACACAGCTGTCTTGGGGTCCGGGTTCGTTTCAGAACCCGCGGGACATGTCGGCCACCATCATCAAGCAGCTGGAAATGATGTGTGCTGCTGCATGCAATATTTCAACACCAGGTCGCACCCAGGACCATATCGTTCATGCTTTTATCAACGTCCAGAGGCGTGCCGTCATCCGGGATGTCTTTGAGTTTGGCGAGATGTTGACAATGTTAATGGAACATGTGGAGGTTAAGGGGGAAGAAGAAGAACTGTAGAGATGCAACGGATACTACGAGCATATAGACTTGTAATGAATGATGAGTACATGCCGCTCGCCGTCTGTGTCTGCTAACTATCAATCTATGAGATTCATGACCTGGTGAAGGGTTTCCGCCGTGCTTTGCCTTGTGGTATGCTCGTTTCCAATTTTCATGCCGCTGATGCCACATCATGGCGGCGGCAGTGGCATGTTTCGGAGCGGAGCAGAGCAGAGAGGAGTATGTAGGAAGAGGAAAGTGCAGCAGTGCTTGTCGCACAGGTTGTGAACCATGAACTCAATCGTGTCCTGCGGCGTTGATGCTCGCTCCAGCTAGGCGTACTGAACTAGCTGTCTTGGTGTTCGGCGAGGATGCGGATGGCGGGCCAGTCGCGGTCAGGATTGACAGATTGGGGGCTAGGTGAGGCGCGTTAGCGTTTGCGTTTGCGTTTGCGTTTCCGGGCGGTGGAATAGGCGGAGGGTGATGCGTTCATCATGATGGCTGAGTGGATGCATGGATGTGGTTGTTGATGATGGCGCGTGTCGCGTCTGTTGTGCAGACGCGGGCGCTTAGATATGTCTGGATGTTTCCGGCAGCCGGCGGACCACGACAGACACCAATTTCATCGGACCTCAAGGCTCTCCTGTCCGTCTGGCCTGCCCTGGGGACTTCAGCAACTGCTGCGTTCTCGCTCATCAGAGGACTGGATGCAACAAGACCTGAGAGGCAGTCTACAAACAACTGCATCTACCGCCATGTCTGACGTCAGGCACTTCTGCTCCACCAACGGGGCCCAGCTGGCGGCACAGAATCTGTAAGCAAAGCCCACAGACATACTGAGCGAAAACCTCCTAATACGGTCACAGGGCTCTCAAGCAGGATCATTGTGCACTCTCCCACCCTAGGCTGACCCTGTCGTCTCCGAAGCCGTCTTTGACAACCACATCATCATCGCTCCAAACGAGATCGTGATCGCTGTTTTCTTCTCAGCTGCACCTCAACCGCTAGCCTCGCGAGCCTTGCCCTGCCCGACTCCCTCCAGATACGGTCTTTTTTCTACAATTCACAATGCTCCCTGCCGCCGTCGGCGAGTACAACGTGCTCCTGCCGCTCCCTGCGGGTCAAGGCCGAAGATGGACCTGCCAGCCCATTCTTGACTGTTTCCCTGCCACCAGGAGTTGGTGCGCAGGTTGGGTAAGCCTTTGGCCTGTGCCAAGGATCCGGAAGCAGTTGCTTGCCTGCTCTTTGTTCACAGTGGGTGGCCCGCACAGAGGTCGACGGAGTCAGAGATGAGGAGGACAGCGCTGAAGACGTCAACCAGGGCCACGCCAATGCGTTCCTGTATAGGAATACAGCCGGGCGACTTGTGAGGACATGCCGTGCCCTGATGGCCAGGTGCTGCGCCCAAAATAGCTCTGGAAGCACCTCGATTGCGAAAGCTCCCGTTGACAAGACGCTCTCATTTCCGGGATCCCGCTGGAGAACCGCGTCAAACGCAACGAATCCCTGTGTGCGCGCACCTCGTGGGTTTCTCATTCGTTACGAAGATGAGTCTTGTCACTTTATCCGCTGGATCCTCTGCTAGCGCTGCGCTGCAGTCCCAATCATTGCCAAGGGACGTCACTTCACCTCCCAGATCGAACTCTACTCCACCACCTCATCCTGAGAGCCACCTCAACTTCATCAAGGTTAGATGCAGCGCGCGTCTTCCCGTCGCTGTGGAAGGGCTGGCGCAACAGGGTCAAGAAGAGCGAGAGGGGCAGAAGCATTTGCTCCGCTAGCTCCTCCGTACACCGCACTGCATCAATCCGAGCTCTTTTTCCAAATCCACCATGACCACGACGCATACTGCAGCAGATTTATGCACTTTCTCTACCATCTAAAGGTCTAGCTTAATCAACTATTGAGCTCCTAGAACCGGAAGCCTCCCACAACAAATGAACCAAGACACGCACAGACATTACGTGCGAAAGTCAGAGGACGCAAGCCATGGCCTTGCTCCCTCTCCGCCGACAACACCGACACCGAATTCAACGCTCACACCCACCAGCTGGCTTAAGCACGCTCAGCTCTTCCCACCCATCAGTCGACAAAGCAACACCTCTCAACCCGTCTCTTAAAGTGACCCTCGACAACCTCGACGCGACCTTGGACGTCCTTGCCGCATTGATATTATTTGCAGCTCAGTCTCTGCGCCTTGTCGTGATGCCCTTCAACCGTCAGGTTCTTCAGACAAGAAATTCTGGTAAGTGGGGTAGTCCAATCAGGCCCAGCCCATGTCTCAATCGCCATTCCCATCACTGCCACAATCTTCAATTCGGCTTCGCTCCTTTCGCCATATGAGAATGCTCTAGAGAACACTCTCGACGTACTTCAGGAGTGTCAATCCTCTCTTCATCAGTCCTCTGCATCAGTCCTCTGCGTTAGTCCTCTTCTTACCAGCATGCCTTACAGGAACGCGTTTACCGTACCCCGTGGTTACACATTGCCTCTTCTCAGCGAGACAACGGGCTGGATCGCCGCCATTGATGCAGACTACAACGACGCCAAAAAGCGTCAATGGGTTCTCTACCAGGCAGACCCAATGTGTGTCGCTGTCTCACCTCTCTTCTCTTCCCTTCTTTCTGCAGCTGCGCCGACACCCGTGCAATTCTAAGATTATGCATCCTTTTTCTTTTTACAAAAATGAGTGTAGGACGGGGGTGTCGGTGAACTTGCGGGTAGTGACGGCGTTGCAACCGAGTTTCGATGGTGGACGTCACGATATTCCCGCCCGACTGAGAGGGCCAGATATCAGCAAGTGGTTTGCGCTTGTTCGACCTCAGTTGCAAGGTTCCGGTGTCGGTTGTGCGCCTGGGGTTTCATCGCTTTCCAAAGAGTAAAGACTGACTCGGACAATGGCGCTGCGCAACTGTTTCGTGCTTGATGATGAAAAGGAAACTGATCTTTTCATCTTTCGCAAGGCCAGGCTCGTTCTGCTCCTCCTTGCGCTTGAGAGCGGCGAGTCGCGCTGCGCGCAGCGCTTCCGGACCAGTGTCGTATTTGCGGAGGAGCCTCTCAAGCTGAAGCGGAAGCCAGAGCAGAAGCCAGAGCAGAATCTTGAGCCGATCATGCGAACGAGAAAACAAGTCCTGGTATTGCGCCTACCCAACCTGCTCATTTGTCTCTTTCCTGCCCATATATTCGTCTGGCCGGCTGAAGATACTGCGAGCGGAATTTTTCGCATAGACGGGGGGCGCGCTGCTTGCAGGCGAGTATGAATTATCGCATTTTCGCTGATTCGAGGCACCTGTGCCGACACCGCGGCGTTACGTTGTGCCAGCAGCACGCAGGTGATGACGCCGCCCCCGTGCGGCGCAAAAATGCAACTCCATGGCTGCGGTGCGTTGGCAGGCTTGCTTCGAGCCAATTTGAATGCTGTTTGGTTCGCCGCAGGAGTCTACTCGCCATTAATTGCTGCGCCTTCGGCTGCGCCATCCTCTCCCCGGTGCAGTCGCCGTCCCTTTACCGCCCCTGGTCTTACAGAGGAGCTATCTGCGGCGTTCAGCTCGCCGGCGACTTTTTCCTCTTCATCGTCCGTCTTCTTCCCGCGTGGGCACTCTGTAACACCTGCCTACGCGTGTCCCGTCACTTCTTCAGGTCAAGCGTGGTTGGTTTCCCGGATACCTTGTTGTGGAGACCCGGCAAGGCCAAGGTCGAGCGGACGGCCACAAGGGTCAGAAGCTAAAAGAAATCCACCCCTCGCCGCCCCGGCCCGCGGAAAAGCTACCCTGAGTCCGACTACACGGCAGGCGGAGCTTTTGGGTTGAAGTTGAGCGAGAGATCTGACGCGGTCTCGCCGTGGCGCACGATGAAGATGCGCGGCGTGCGACTGCCTGCGCCCTACCAGCTATCCCATTCCCTTTGGTGGCTCGCTGTCCTACACCATCCCCAGCACGCCAAAGGAGCAGCGCGAAGCCTCACTGCACATAGGCCACCTCTACCGCTTCGCCGTGCTGCTCCACGAGGTGCTTGCGGCCGACGGGCGGCTTGGGCTGCTGCTTTTCAAAAACAGAGTTGGTGGGACTCCTGCCAATCAATTCTCTCGAACCTCGTTGATTGCTGTAAATGCCGTGGCCAAGGCATTTGGACATGGCATTAAGGATATTGGCGCTCTGAAGCGGGAACTGTAAAAACACAATATCGCATTCTATTCGCCATCCTTGAGCCCTTTAAGCTGCGCCTCGCGTGAGACGCCAGCAATTTGGTCTGGAAGGTGAAAAGGACCTGCGCCAGTTCCATCAAAGCATGACGTTGCTGGATCCAGCGCGCCTCTCACATCCGATCACCCAAGCGTGGCCGCAGCTTTGCCGCCGATGCGCCGCCGGGGCCTGGTCTGCCGCCCGTCAGGGTTGCAGAGGAAGAACTGAACTTGATCGGCGCCGAACGATGCCCGCCCTCTTGCTGGTTCCGGAGTTGACAGTTCTGCTCTCAAAAAGCCTCAGGCGACTGGTCGGCGAGCGCTTCGCCGAAGGCCTTGCCCTGGCCCTCGCTGGGGGATTTGGCGGACGAGGAGGACCGCCCTGATTTCCAAACATGCTCCAGATTTCCATGATCAGCGCGCGGTTGTGATTGCAGCACTTGGAAGAAGGGTTGGCTCACTCGTGGATATGAGGGCGATTGACCCCGGATCACGCAGGGGAAGTGCTAAAGACCTCTGCCGCTGAGCGCAGGGACAAGGAGACGCCCACTTTGGCGAACCGCTGAGAGATACTGTACATGAGGAAAGGAGAGAGCGTGGCGCTCGACGTCTCCGTCAAGTGGCGAAACCAAGCACTCCATGGCCTCCAGGAGGAGCTCCTCCCCCTCCGCCCGCTTTTTTTAGTTGCACACATCTTCTTTCTCGTAAATTCATACGTACTCCACGCAAAAGTCGTGAAGCTGGAAGAGCTCGTTTCTGTTTAAACAGTCGACTTCAAGTGCCACGCCCAAATTTAACCTGCCAGCCTTACGGAGCGTTTAGTGCCAACGGCGCGCCGGACGCAGCAGTCCTATTGCCTCTACCACTCAACAAGTCTTATTCGCGCTTTGGTTAAATCTTGCTCCAGCACTCATCAGGAACCTTGTGGGCAGCGTCAAGGCAGCAAGCGGGATTCAGGCTCATGTTGTTTTGTGGTTACGTTGGATCATACTTGATGCTTGTTGTCTTACCACCGCATCCTATCCCAACATGTGGTTGACTGACCCATCAGCAACAGCAGTAGAAGGTCTTCTTTTGACCACCATGTCCACATCAATTGCGACAGCTGCGGCGGCAACAGCGAGCACGATTGTCGCATTCGCAGAGGCAATGTGGGGGCCGCCAGTGGTGTCTTGATAGTGGGCTGCCGTGTTAACTTGGTCGTCTTGGTGCTTTACGCGGCATGAGACCAGTAATGTCCTGCATGTTGGATGCGTCATGACCTTGTCACTATCTGAGGAGCTGTGGTCCCGGTTCGAGGCAACGTGCGCCGTCGCCGTCGTCAGGTCATTGCTGATGCCGTCGTTGAAGAGCGTGGGTTGCGGCTGAGCGTGTTGATCAAAAGTGGGTGGATTGCTCTCGTTGGTTTTGATTGTTGCTGAAGACGGCATTTTTCCCTTGACGAGATCAAACTGTCCCGCCGATTGTTACTGCGCATCTTGACTGGCAGGAAGGAGAAGATAGGGACATATTGACTAATTTCCGGTATAACCGTGCAAGAAATTTCTCAATAGCAACTAGGGAGGGAAATCGGCGTCTCTTATATTGATATAAGATATCGATGTAGAGGATTTTGATGCAAGATATTAATGTAGAGGATATTGATATAAAATATCGATGTAGAGAATATTGATATAAGATGTGGATGTAGAGGATATCGATATGAGACATCAATATAGAGGATAAAGGATATTGATATGAGACATCGATATAGAGGATATTAATATAAGTCCTGATATGAGACATTGATATAGAGGATATTGATATAAGATCTAATATGAGATATCAATATAAGATCAGCTGTCTGCGTCAAAACCCGGCCTAACAAGCGACGCGGGCGACTATATGACGACAATTCCCATCCATCACCTTTATGCCTTATCTCTCGAGGGCTTCTACCGTTGCGCATTGTTTCCGTCGCCGCTGGCTGGCCGTCCTCCCCCATGGAAAGTAACCCCATGATTTTGTTTTTCTCGATCCCGACACTCCTGCAGCGACTCAAGCCCCCAAGGTCTGCCTGATGAATCCCAACTTATGAAGAACGAAAAACGTGTCCGCGGCTGCAAGGCAAACAGGAGATGGACGGTGTTGATGTTGGAGAGAGAGAGGGGAGCGTCGCGATGAGGTAATAGCACAATAGCGATCGCTTCAACTTCTCCTCCTGCTGCTCTGTCGCCTACATCTGTGCCCTTTGTACGTCTCCATCCACATACTACGCTCAATTCCTCTCTCTCACTTTCTCTCTCTCCACCGCTGCCGCGTCGTTCTCGTCCTTGACAGGCGCCTCAGCAACAGAGAACACAGAGCCGACGAAGCAGAGGCACGCGCATCAGAACACGGAACCTGTGCTCTGCAGCTCTTCATTTATCTGGAATACGGCTCCCACTCTCGCTCACCCGTCATCTGCCTCTCACATACCGATTCGTCCTTGCCGACCATGGCCACAAAGCTAATTCACAACACCAGTACACCCTTGGGAAGTCCCTTGGAAGTACCTGCAGTGATCCGCGTGTGGTGTTGTATAATAAAAGTGCAAATCTCGCGTGCTTTACTCGCACCAGGCCGACCGGCCGTCGCCGTCACAGTCTCTGGCGTTTATTCGAGGTCGTTGACGACTCGGACTTGGCCGCCACCCTCTCTCCTCGGTATTGTAAGAGCAACTCGGTCAGGGCTTCCAGTTCCGGCACCGCTAGTGCCTCCTCCGCAAACCGGAGTCTCCGCATCTCCTCATCTAACTCGCGCTGCCGCCGAGCTCTTTGACTACAGGTTTAGTTCTCTGCCTCTGTGTCCGTGGTCTGAGCTTGCTGGGAGGCGGCCATCTGCGCGGAGTCTGCGGCGTTGTCGTCATCTGTGGCCGCTTTGAGGGCGGCGGCGCGTGCATTTTGCACTGCGGTTCGCTGAGCTAAGACGCTCTTGAGTACGTCTTCAATGAGCTTTATCTGTTAAAGAGCATGGGAAACGGCGTTCTGCTGCGAGGATTGGCTCTCTAGCATGAATCATGGTATGGGCGGTGACAAAGCCGTTAGAACAGAGGCTGCTAAATGTTAAGGCTAGGCGATTAGCTTGCAAGAAGTGGATAAAGGGCAGGCTCAGGCGTCGCGTTTGTTCCGGCGACGGTACGGTAGGGCGACTTATCAAATGAGCGTAGGCAGACGGCTGACCGTGAACAGAGCGGGCGAGACTTGGACTGTAGTATTATTGACTAAGCAGTCAGAAGCGAGGGAAGATACTCTGGGATTGAAAAAATTGAGTGGTGGGCGAAGGGGAGAGGTGTCATGGAGTGAGAAGTAGGATGAAGTGGAGGAGTAGAGAGTAAAGAAACAGTGCCGACTTTGCTGCTTGTGTTCTCTCCACACCTATGACCAACACTTTCACCGCGACCTCTTGAGAACACTCGGCCCTCTCTTTTCGTCCCTTCTACAATGCACGCACACAGCAAAAGCGTCGAAAGGTTGTTCAGCTCACCCGTAGCAAACGTCTTGACTGACAGGACAGCAGCATTGACACACGACCGCCAAAGCTGAGTACTCAACGCAGAGCAGAGAACTGCGCAGGTACTCTCAAGGGCGACGCAAAACCCATCTACAAGCAATGCAAGAGGCCGTCGCCCATGCCGACAACCCCTTGACCTGAACTTTGCGTCGTTGATGAGCCCAAAGTCGACGAGCCTGAATTTCTCAGCGAGAGGACCAATCGCGACAGCCGAAGGGTGTGTCTTCGTCATCCATTCAGCAGCCGAGGCTGGATGCTCTGAGGGCGGGCGACTTGACATGTTGGGTGTAGGCAGGTAACAGCGCTTATACGAATGCGATGGCGACGGCGATAATGACGGCGATGACCGACGGCGCAGAGAGGTTCTCAACAACGTGGCGGCACCAATGCGATATGTAGGCATTGAGGCTTGACGGAAGCATGGAGGCTTGCGATGCGGCAAAAGAAGAGGAAAGAATGAAGCTGCGGAAGAAGCGCAGGGCAGTTGTGGTGGTGTCGTCATTTAGCGGCCGCTGGGAAACCTCGATTTCCGCCGGCGGTAAGGCTTGATTTTTACCGCTGGTCCACGAGGCCTGCCAGAAGACGTCAACCTGAGGCCGGGCGCACACACCTTTAAGCCACCAAGATGCCATTCATGCGAAGTACCAGCCATCACCGAGTCGAAAGCCCAAGCGCTCACATGTCAGACGCGACCACTGCAGTCCACATGCCCCCTGATGCAGCGGCGTCGTCGTACTCTCGCGAAGAGATGGCTTCTCTCTTGGCGCCGTGACTCCCAGTCTCCAAGATGCATCTCCCTGCGCTCTTTCTCTTCGCCCCCACCGCAATCCATCTCCATCTTTCTTTCTTCCCCTGGTTGTCAACTCCTTGCCGTGGTCCGAGACGGGCGCCAAAGAGGCCTCGGAATGGGGTTGCGAGCCTCTTGAAACCAGGTATTAGGTTTTCAGGCCGCGGAATTCAGTTTTGCTGGTCGCAGCGTGGGTGGTGTTTCGCGAACATGTCGACATGCTACGGAGTCGTTGACCAGGGTAGAGGTTGGGGTAGCGCACCGTGGGGGCGTGTTGGCGCAACATGGTTGAGGGATAGCCGGGCGTCCAGGAATGTCCTGGGAATGATGCCGGGTGCGGAGTAGCAGCGGCTCGGATCGGATTCAGCGGGGACTCAGCCGGCCACGGCATCACGTGGACACGTGCCATTTCCGCGTGTCGCGTCGGTCACGCGTTGAGTCTTGGTCCACCTCGACCTCGACCTTCACCTCCACCTCGCTTCTTCGCCTCTACACCTCTCGCCTTTGTCACTCGGACGTTTCCACTCCCATAGCGCCTCACTCATTCTTTGAAAGAACGCCAGCGTCAACACACCACACGCAGCCAGGATCCCGTCAGGCCGGCCTCCCGTCTTCCAACAGCCAAACAGCTGCCCCGGCCAAGTTGACAATGGCGCGCACTCGCCGGGCCGCTGCCATTATCGACCAAGACCAGTCCAAAGAGACGCTCACGATGGGAACTCGACAAGTCCAGCTTTCTCCGTATCTTTGATGAACATGGCTACCATTCGCGGGAATTCCTTCTTCAGCTCCGGTCTGAAAATGTCAAGACTCTGCCAGCTTTGCACAGCGGCAGCAAAACAGGCGCCGATGACCTGCTCAAAACTCTGAAGCACGAAATCAAGGAGCAAACCAGCCTACGCGAGGACGTTGTCGCAATACATGACGTGGCAAACCAACGAGCCGCCGCATCGCCATTTCTCAAGAACATGGAAAAGCTCGCAGACTACGGATCGGCTGACATTCAAGACTGCGAGGAGAAGCTCTTGCGCCTCAAAAAGAGAAAGAAAGAGACCGAGGCCGCGACTTGCACGGCCGGATTCAAGAGGAGCTGGCCAGGCGCAAGAGCAGGTTTTGGAGCAAGTGGGTCGACGTCACAAAGTCTGACTGACGGCACTCTAGACGATGTCGGCGCGAATGGCAGTGGAGTGCTGTCTGCCAAGAATGGCTTGACTGTCTCAACAATGGTGTTTCATTGTCAGTGGGAATAATTACTGGAGATGGTTTGTTACTTCTAAAGTATTTTATTCAGAATATGTGCAGCAAACGCAGTCTTCATCTCCTTGACATCTTCCTCGAGTGTAGCTAACTTTTCTCTCTACCTCTTCAACTCCTTTTTGCATGTCGGCCATGTTCCCTTCGGCCCTTCCTGCATGGCCTGCAGGTTTGTCATCCTTTCCTCCACGGCTGTCCTTTGCTCCTCTGCGGCCTGGCGCTGTTGCCCGAGCTCGTTTTCAACACGGTTCGTGAGCAACCTCAAATGGCGCACTTCCTCAATCGCCTCCTCGCGCCATCTGTAATCCGCCTCGACGGCTTCCAGATGCGTCGCGTGGTCCTGCTGCACAGCCTGCACTTGTCCAAACAGCTCATTTCTCAACTCTTCCTGCAGGTGATGGATTTGATCATTTGCGGCGAACTCTCTGTCCAACGCTCCCAGCATGTTGGTGACCATCGTGCGCGTCTCTTGGTGCAACTGCGGTGCGTCTGCCTCGAGCGCCTCGACCCGAGTTTGCAATCGGCGTAGCTGCGCCGCGTCGTGCTGTTGCTGGGGCACATGCACATCCCGTGCAGAGTTTGCATCGTTCTCAACAAGGTGCGCCTCCAACGCCTCGATGCGGGTTCGTAGTTGGCGTAGCTGCGGCGTTTACTGCCCTTGCTGGGGCACATCAACAACGCGAGCAGCATGGTTCTCGACGAGGTATTGGCCAGCGGGGTGGTGCTGGTCGTGTAAGAGCGACGTGGTGCTTCACAGTCGAAAGGCAAAGGCGCAAGAAGCCACACGTTATACAGAAGAGTAGTTGAGTGATGAGGTGACTTGAGTGAGTGGCAGCTTCGCAATTTATACAGAAGAGTAGTTGAGTAAATGAGGTGACTTAGGTGAGTGGCAGCTGCGGAGACTCCGCGAGACAGCAGCTTCGCGAGACACCAGTCACGCGAGACATTCGCCACGCAGTCAGTGCGAAGTAAGTTGGCACAGGTGGGGAAGGAAAGGTCATGGAAAACATGAGCAATTGGAGCGTGGTACTTGGCTAAATAATCCAATGCACGCACCCTCTCCAGCTCCACCAAACAGCCAGGTGTACTCCATCATCACCATCACCATCATCATCATGTCCACGTCAAAGCTTGCCATCATCATGTTCCTCAAGAGCAGTCCCTCCGAGCCGCAGTTCCGAGGCATTCCACTCCAACTTATACACGCCGACACGAAAGTCAGACTCCAGTGGACCGCGGGCGACCGCCGGCTATTTTCGCAATGGGCCGCGCACCAGGAAGTCGGCCACAACGTCAATCCGCACCACCCGGGAATCGCTGCTGCGTTGCTGAGGGCGCTGGGGTTCCCGGGCGACGTGGCTGGGGCCATCAGAGGCGGAGAGGAAGAGGACGGCGAGACGTAGGAACTCGCCCGCCCTGAAGATCGAGCAGTCAGTACGTTTGCGCCTCTCCAGGGCCATCAACCACCACGTCTCGAAGTCGCTGGCAGGCATCGTGCAGTTGAGGCGTGGAGCAGGGGGCCGCATGGCCATTGTCTGGCCTGCGTGGACCAAGGAAGGCGTGGCTGCGCGAGAGTTGGCGCGGCAAGATTGACGAGCCGCACAAAGCGCGCCGGGCAGGAAAAGTTGCGGACCATAGGCCAAGCCTTTGTCGACTACTTCTACGACCTCTCCACCAACCAGCCAGATAAGCTGCATGTTCGTCCACAATCCTGCCTGCCCCTGAAGAGCGGGCGCCGGCGCTTGGACCTTACCGCCGCCGGTGCCTGCCGTTAGACCTCACTGGCGCCGGCACCCGCCCTTAGACCTTGCCGGCGCCCGCCCTTGGACATCGCCCTCACCTCACCCCGGAATCATGTCGCGTTGCTCTTTCGCCGTCTTGTTCCATCCTTGCCATACTCCCGTTCAGCCATTCAGAGGCTCGAGCTTACACGTATCCAATAGGTCATCATGTAGCTCTTAGTCAATAACTCCAGTCTTGCTGCTGCCCCATCATACATGATGCAACACATGGTGCATCTCTGCTTGGTTGCGCGTGAACTTGCCAGCGGACAGAATTCAGAAGGCTGCGGGCGAGACGTAGATGAGTGGGCATGACTTTGGATGGCTTCTGAGCATGACAACCCAAGCGCGCATAGAAAGATGAGGGACGGACTGACGGTACCATCAGGAGATCACGCAGTTGAATCGCGGGGATGCACTTGATGACGAGTTGTTGATATGAGTACAGTCTGGCCGTGGCTGAGATGTCGCCAATCTGCACCGGCCCGTACGAGCCGCTGGCGGGAATGGCGTTCTCACTGGCGGGAATGGCGTTCTCACTGGCGGGAATGGCGTTCTCACTGGCGGGAATGGCGTTCTCACTGGTGGGAATGGCCTTCTCGCTGGCGGGAATGGCGGGAATGGCGGGAATGACCTTCTCGCTGGCCGGAATGGCCCTTCTTGCTGGCCGGAAGGCCATTCCCGCTAGCGAGAATGGAAAGCCGCCGGCGGGAAGTGCTGGCCTAAAAGCCGCTAGTGAGAATGAAAAGCCGCCGGCGGGAAGTGCTGGCCTTCTCGCTGGCGGGAATGGCCTTCTTGCTGGCCGGAAGGCCATTCCCGCTAGCGAGAATGACAAGCCGCCGCCCACGACAATCTCAACAGTAGGCGGCACGGTCGAGAATTGGGCGCCGGCGTCTATTTAGGAAGGAATCAGCGGATTAAACCCGCTCGGAAGTCGGTTCAAACCTGCAAAATCTTGGATTAAACCAGACAGAGGGTGGGTCAAACCGAGCCCTCATCGCCTTCCCTGCAGGCCCGCCCACATTTTGCCTGCCGCTCCAACAAACCACGCCTTCTCCATCTATTGTTTTCGTCTCGAGCGAGATGCGCACCAAGCCCACGGCCTTTTTGCGACACAACGGCGCCTAGTTCAAGAGTGTAAAAGCTGCCGAGTCGGATGGCGGATGGAAACTACGACGTCGCGGGTAAGGTCTGACGAATTTATAGAACCGCCCTGCCTCTCCACGCAATGTGCGCTGTCATCCATCCCGCGGTAGTATCCTGGTATCTTGGTGTTCTCATGTGCTCGGGCATAGATGCGTCGGCGAAGAACTTGCTGTTCCGACTTGCAGCTTGGCCACAACATCAAGGAACAGCCGGCGCGTCCCGGACAGGAGCCAGGCACGGCCGAAGTGAAGGAGCGAAATGACAATGCGGCGATGGAGAGGGACTAGACGTGGCGACGGAGTCATAGACTGCTGGCTGTCTCGGCGGGGGCCAAGGAACGCAACACGGACTACATGTAGCGGCGCACGACTGTACTACCCACGCCCCCAGGCACGAAAGATGCAACACCAGAACACTTGGCTCAGAAGATCGAGAGGAATAGTCTCGGCCCGGGGACGCCATGCCCCTTGCATCCCAGCACAAAACATCGTGTTATACGCCGCCAGCCTCACCAACCTGCCCACTTCTCTGGCGCGCTTGACATGACCACGGCCCACACCAGGCGCAATGAGAAGGATGGCTGAACAATTGAGAAGGGGACGCGTGTGGTGGCTGACGGTCGCTGTTAAAGCCGTGGATACGCTAGGCATGGTGGTTGCGCCCAGTGGGTGCCCGTGGTTGGTTGCGTGGCATGGTCAAAGCTCAGGTAGGTTTAAACCACCCCCACCAAGCACTGGCCCTAAGGTTTAAACCGCCCCAACCGCTCCTGCCTCTGACCAAGCCCGTCGCACCCGCCGTCGCGACACAACAACGCGTCAACCCCCCACTCAGCAACGCGACGGCGACGACGGCGACGACAACCATCATCAATGCCCTCCCACCATGCCCAGCAACCAAAATGTCATCCAAGAGCTCCCGGCTGAGGTCCGCGCACACATGCAACGCGCCGCAGCGGCGCTCGACCAAGGCGCTGTCGTGGCCGAAGACGCCCAGGTCCAGGAGGCGTTCAAGGCTTTTCTTGTCAACTTTGGAGCCCTTGAGAAAAAGCCAGAAGCCCTCAATACAAAGTCAGAAGCCCTCAAGATAAAGTCGGACGCCCTCAAGACAAAGTCGGAAGCTCGCGAGCAAGAGTCGGAGAAGCCGCGGCGAGGACCCTTGACGAGGCATTCAAAGCTCAATGCCGCGTCCAGCAAACTCGGCAAACCCAAGGTCACCACCACCACCACATCAGCCGTTCACACCCTCGCCCCGCCTGCTGCTGTTCCGCGAGGTCGCCGCCTGTCCCGTCAGCCTTCACCTGCTGTTGTTCCGCGAGGTCGCCGCCCGTCCCGTCAGTCTTCACCTGCAAACTCATCCCGAGCACCCTCCCGGTCCCCATCACAGTCCCAGCCCCCCGAACCCCCAGCGTTACCCGCAGCCTACGCCAACAATGCTGAGTACGAGCGCATGGCTCAAGATATTGCCAAGGAAGCAGCAAAAGTTGTGACCAGCGCCTCGACCAACTTTGCAAAGCTCCAGGATCTTCGCACCGCTCTTGGAGCACAATTCCCAGATGCCAAGTTCTCTGACCTCATATCCCTCCGTGCGCAGAGATTGCTCGAAGCTGCTGAAAGGACTCCAGTCGCCCATCGCCCAGCACCGGATAAGGCGAGGAAGAATAGGCAGCGCTGCTGCGACAGCTGGGGAATCACTCACACAGAGCTTGACGACTACTTCCCCAGAGACGCCTGCGGCCAGACGTTCATGCAGAAGCTGGCCGTCTTCGCGAAGAAAAACTGCAGGTCTTTCACTGATGCCAAGAAGTTTCTTGGTGCCGCACAGCAGGAACGCCTTACTGGACATATCTTAGGGACATCAAAAACGAGACAGTGGCAGCCCCAGGATGTTGACATGGCCGCCAAGAAGGCCGGTACACTTCCTCACATTGACAAAGAGGAATACGGCTTGAACGGCGGCGGCAACGTCGAACGCCAAGACGACGAGGAGAAGGATGAAGATGTCGAAAAGAATGACGAGTATGTAAAGGACAATGAGGATGCAGAGGACAACATCAATGACAACGAGGGTGGCTGTACGCCTGCTCCCCTCAGAGAAGGCATAATTGCTAGCATGTCTCCTGAGCACGGCCGGGACGCTCCGACGCCTTTGCCTGAGTTCGAAGACATGGAAGACTTGGCTGGGTTTGCCAGTCCCGATTCAAGTGTAGCCGGAGACGAGGTGCCATCCCCACGAGGATACCAACTCCGCTTTTCTCCTCAACTTTCTCCCAAGAAACGAGTTCGTTCACCATCGCCAGATATCTTCATCACCAAGGTGTCCATGGGCAGACGGAGGGGCAAATTGAAGGCCGGACTCGATAGCGCATCAAACGGCGTTGCACCCAAGCCCTTTTTAGACCTCGTAGCTCAACATGACACAGATGCGGCCGATGTCAATGACGACCAGGACGGCGTTGTCGATCCCGGACCCCTTGACTGCTTGAAAGACGGCAGTCGCCTCAACGACGTGGCCATGGCGCAGGCCCTGGCCTTGCTTACGTGCCACGACAGAAGTATCATGGTGGTAGACTCATTGTTACCCAATGATGCACCGAGTCTGGGCGAAAGCGCCACAGTCGTCCATTCCTTTTTCCATGGCAAACACTGGACGCTGTTACTCGTGGACCGACCTCGCAAGCACGTTGCTTTTTTCGACTCATTGCCTACCAGCAGCCCGGAGCTCCGCGACGCCATTGAAGCGCACGTCTTCAACAAGCTGCTGCACGACGAACGCCGTGATGAATGGGGACTGAGCGCGTGTCTTGCACCAAGGCAATCAAATGCCATTGATTGCGGCGTCCACGTCCTAGCGACCCTCGCCTACAACGTCATGGGGATTCCTTTGCCCATCACTCTGTATCCGCCAGTCTGGAGAGCGGTGCTATCCTTGCTGTTGCTTGGTTACTTGGTCGAGGAGCCACCCTTTCATGCTCTTTTGCCGCTTACATCTACAAAGAGGACGTGTAGGGATGCTGCTGCGGATAGAGCTACCCTGGTTAAGGACTTGGCATCCGTCGTCTTCGTACGTCAAGATGCACAGAACCTACGCCGTGTCGTGACCTCGTTGGTCGACAAGGCAGCGGCTGGATCCGGTGCGCTCCAGGAAGAAATCGAAGACAACGCGAAGGTCATCGAGGCCTACAAGACCATCCTCAGGCTCCAGCAGACGACGCCGGGCTCGGATGATTGTTCGCAGGCGCTCGAAAAACAGTACCGGGAACGACGCTCGCGCGGCTGGCGGTGTGATGCGCGGCTGTGTGCCATGAAGAAGCTGGAGATGAATGGGCCCGGGGCGGTGCAATACTGCGAAGACATCGTCACAAAAGCCATTGCTCAAGAGCGAAGCCTACGGCAGCAGCTGCCTAACTGACCTCGGCCTCGAACATGCCAATTGATATTAGCAGCCGTAGTTATGAATCCTTTGCTGCCCGCGCATTGCCGTGTTGACCGCCTGCTGCTGCTTATTCTTCCACCAGCAGTCTGAAGCTGTCTGTCCAAGAAGGCTAAGTGGAGATGAGACATGTGGATCGAACGAGCTGAAGAGTCGCGAATCCAATCGACGGGCGTAGGCGTCGACTACATATAGTGTATGTATTGGTGCAATGTCGCATGCCCTCGGTCTGATTCCAGCTGGAGGATCCGTCGGCAGCGCCCGCACCCACAACATGCTCCATCACCGCAACCAGAACAGCTCCATCGCCTTCACCATGCATGCATCCTCGACTACCTACCTACCACATCTCGACAACGCTCAATCCGCCGCCAGCCACGTCCCTCATCCTCACCTCATCACAAGCGCCATCTCGTCTCCGTCACACGCCAACAATCCGAAGCACCCCCCGGGAGTCGCCTGCCCCAGCTGGCCTTGCCATCCTCATCTTTTCGTGGTACACCGTCGAAGCGGCGCCTCGGCTTCATGAGGAAGAGGGATGCTGACGAGCATAGCAAAGACTCGGCAGCCGCCATCATCAGCCGCCTTGGCCACCCAGCTCGTCTGCGGCAGCAAGCAGCTCTGCCCGCAGCCCCGTCAAGTCAGTGCCCGATCTGGCCTCACATCCTCTGGAAGCGTCTCCTCTCCTGCCAGCCCACTCGTCCTCGCTCATTCAACGAGGCATTCAACACTCCAGGAGACACAAGGGTGTTGGCCCATGTACGCAGGTGGCGGTGCACACACACAGCCCGGCGACAGGGAGAATGGTCGAGGTGAGTGAGGGCTGCCGTGCCACTCGCCCTGCTTGAAGCTCGCCTTTGACATGGATGCATAGAACGTCCCTTGCGACGACGGACACACGCCCCGCTCTACAAGCCTGCCCGCTCAGCCACTGTCCATCATTCTTGAGCATCTACGGAAACGCGATGGACATGGACACGGGAAGCGAAGCGGCTGAGGGGGACCGCAGCTGGAAACTGCTGGTCGCTTGCGTGGGTGCTGAGCTGGCCGCGCTGCACCAGAGCCGCCGGTTCCTCGATGACATGGTTGGCGAGGCCGAAGGCACGTCGCCAACGATGGAGCGTGAAAGGCTGCTGGGCGACGTTGACGTCGAGTTTGTGCGGCAAGTCCAAGGCTTCGCGACGGGTCGACTGCCGACGCGCGCGCGCGCAGCCACCGAAGCCGGCGCGGAAAGCTACAAGGCAACATTTACGACGAGTTGCGTCCGGAGCAGCCTGGAGAGGGCCCTGCTTG
This sequence comes from Vinca major, assembly GCA_028566175.1. NCBI lineage: Eukaryota > Viridiplantae > Streptophyta > Magnoliopsida > Gentianales > Apocynaceae > Vinca > Vinca major. The sequence goes on from JAOWBF010052137.1 coordinate 18,201, forward strand.
ACTGACGACGTCGATTGGATTGGCCGCCTGCCACCAAGCGCTGGCCATTCGCCACACCCGCCGTGTCGCGCACACTGACTGCTGCACAACGAGGGAGGATGCATCAGATGATTTGGAGCAGGCGTCGCAACCGATCCTGCCGTCTAGCTGGTCTCTCGTTCACACATGCATAAAAATCAGGGCACGATTTGGCGGGCTGGGGTCAGCACGGGGGGGGAGAGAGCCCTGGGCCGCACACAGTGACGTCCCTCTTCTTCCTTGGGCTGATGCTGACTGCCTGACTGCCTGCCTGCATGTCTGCCTGCCTGCAGCGCGAGTTGCAGGTCCGGCTTGGTTTTTCTGCCAGGCGGTGAGACCTCTCGGGTCCGGGGCAGGCAGGTCGTCGCTCTTTCTCGTCCTGGACGTCACGCCACCTTCTCCCCCGCCTGGCTCCTCACCCTCGTCCTCGATTCATCCTCTCTCTCGCATCCTCTCTCGTGCATCCTCTCGCCTTCTTCCCTTCTCTTGCATCCTCTCGCCCTCGTCATCTCGCCCTCTTCCTCTCAGGTCGCCAACTTCGCCCTCCAGCTTGGCCCTCATCCTCTCGCTCTCATCATGAGTCTTTAGCAGGGTGCGTTGTCAGAGAAGTATGCTTCCACCTTCTCTCATTCAAGCCATCATACTCATTCAATCGACAGGTTGCGAGTCTTCGCGTCCGTAACTCATCCGGTCCGTCGTCAGCGGGGTGCATTGTCAGAGAAGTATGTGCTTCTACCATCTCTGATTCAAGCCTTATACTGATTCAATCGGCAGGTTGTGAGTCTTGTGTCCGAAGTCCGGTCCAGATATCTGACACCACCCTGCCCGACAACTTCGATTCCTGTCACCGCACGAGTTTTCCAATTCGCGCTGGTTCAGTGGACACCACTGGCCAGCAATGGGAACGTTCCCTAATCTGCCATCTTGACCTTCTTCCCTTGGACTGCTCCCCCCCTTGTCTAGCTGACTGTACGCAGATTCCGCCCATCTCTTTCTACTACTCCAATCGCTCCTGTCAGTCGCCGTCAATAGCATACTCCCCAAGGGTACACTCACTTCTCCATCTTGAATTGGCATCTTCTTGTCTTCTCACAAAGTACAAGCAGATTCCGCCTGTCACTCGCTATTTTGCCGACCGCCATCTCGTTGCCATTAATGGACAATTCCTTGAAGGTATTCTCACTCATCTATGCTGACTTTTTCCCTCTTGTCTAACTAATTGCAAGCAGACTCCGCCTGTCTTGACGCTTCTGGCCACAAGCTCATTCCCATCAATGGAGAATTTCCACGCGTATGCCTGCTGCTCAATCCTCATACCTCTTCTTTCTCTAACTAATTACAAGTAGACTCCGGGTGTCTCACCGCCTCCGACCGCCGGCTCATTTCCATTAATGGAGAATTTCTACGCGTATGCCTACACTTGCTTTCATTTTCCAAACCCATCTCTTTTTTACAACTAAATTACTAGCAGAGGTACTCCCCAACGCACCAACTCCGACCTCCGTCCTACTTGCACCAACATCTGCGGCATTCGTGGCGACATCAGCCCACTCGGCCCTTTGCCCACCCTTTGCTCCGCCCTTTACTCCGCACTTTACTCCGCCCTTTGCCCCGCCCTTCGCGCTGGCGATGTACGAACTGACAGCCCGGGCGTCTTGAGCACTGATTTGGTTGCTGATTTGGTTGCTTTTCAGCTGAGCAAGCACGAGAGGTGCGTCTCGCTCCAGCAGCTGACCTTGGACGAAATCTGCCCGCCTCTGCCGCCAGGTCGCGACACAACCTCCCTTCTATCGTCGCTCCTGGCCATGAATGAGCTTTGATGACATTGTGGATTGCTTAGTCTGGTACGTCTTCCCTTCATGATCTTCTCCGTGCACGTATTAATCATGTACAAGTCTCGCCTTCATTCAACGTGCTCGTCCTAGTGCTCGTGCCCCATCGACTCGATGGAGCTTTGGTGGCGTCATGAATTGCCCCAGTCTGGTACGTTCCCCAATTTCTTCTCTCGCTTTCGGTGCACTCACAGCTCTCTCAGCTCTGCTCTTCTCTCTACCATTCGTCATCACAGTCGGCCGCGCATGGTTTTTGGTGGCACCAGAAACCACTTGGATCGGTACATTTCCACGCCTCATTCATAATTTCTTGCATAGAAAGTAGCTGACAAGCCACCTCAGTCCAACTCCGGCCTGCATTCCAAGGCTATGAGCTTTGTCAACGTCTACCAATCGAGCCTGGTGCGTGTTTCGTGCTCCACATCTTCCACTTATACGCAGATGCTGACCATTTCATCCGTCAGATCTCGTCAGCTTCTTGCTCTTTTACGCTATTTCCCCTGCCTCTGCCACTGCCACCGCGATACCTGCACCTTACCTCCACCGCTGCCGCTGCCGCTGCCCTACTGACCCGCGCAACCAGGCTTGCCTGACCCTCCCTCTCATTCCCGGACAAACGTGCCTAGATTGAAGTCCCCTATTGGTAGGTCTCTAATACCTCACCCTCTTACAAGCAGTAGCTAATAGTGACAGGCCATCCTCCAATCCTATACCCGTCATTCTGCGCCCCTCCAGGCTACCTTAAGCTTTGGTATTTACTCGGTCCGAGGCATGTTTCGCATGTAGAGTAGCTGAAATGTACTGCAGTGGCGTCACAGTCGCACCACTGGCCCCAGCCCAGCGCGCCTTTCTCAACATCATGATCCACGACCACAAACTTTACATTTTGCTCACCTCCACCGTCTCCTCCTCAACACCTTTGTCTGCCATCTTCTTCGCCTTCCGTCCATCTGCTTCTGCTAAACTTGTACGTTGGACTACGCTGCACCTCTTACTCTCAATCAATTCCCTCCTGTCTATGCTGATGTGGAAAACCACCAGGTACCTGCAACATGAGATGCTCCGGCACCCTCGCAGCAGGGTGTCACGTCCACAATTTTTCCGTGCTGTCGACAAGGAACGCTCACAATCGGGTACGCCTCCTCCTCTTTCTCAACAGAACAGTGTAATTGATGGACTTTACGCAGGACTCCTCCCTGATACCATTGACAATCTTCCCGCTGCTGTTGATAAGAACACTCCCAATCAGGTACGCTTCCTTTTTGCTCTCAACCAAATGACCCAGCTAGGTAACTGTACGCAGCACTCCTCGCCGCGATACTGTCACCAATCTGCTCACTGCTGTCGGACAGAACACTCCTGAAAAAGTACACCCCTTCCCCTTTCCTGCCCAATGGTTCACCTAACAAACTGCCTAGCACGCAGGACTCCTCGCCGATACCGTCGCCAAATTTCTCGCTGCTGTGGAGCTCTTCCTCTGGCCGCCGCTACCATTCACGTACGACTTGCAACCTGGTGCGCTCCCTTCTTTCTTGTCCAACTAATACTCCAACTGACTGTGTACAAGGTTTCAGTCTCGCCGCCGCCGCCCTTCTTGTTACAAGGTCTTGTGTCGCCACCGTTTTTGCCGTTTTTCTTGGTATGGTCTATCCTCCTCTTGCTCAACTAACTCGATGCTACCGTCTGTCCTTCGCTCCAAGGCCACTGATTTTGCAGATCGCGAATTCATGCTCAAGTCCGGCATATCAAGACCTGTAAAAACTGCTCCCTCGGCTTGATTACCTTTATTCATTCGCCTCATCCTTGTCTCAAATCGGACGCAGCGTGCACGCTTAGAAAGGTACTTTTCCCCGTCTCATTTACCAATCATGGTGTTGACGAAATCTCTAGACAGTTGAGCATCTTGCCTCGCGGGCAGGCCCGGGAACACCCCGTATATATGCCTCTAGGTATGCTGCTTTGCTCCTCTTTCCAGCAAACGTCCCTGTCCACTTTCGGTTTGACATTAGTAACCATTTTGGGGTTGTTGACATCACAGCGATCCAGCTAGCCTGTCTTCGCGCAATAGACCCAGAACCATACCGTCTGTGCATCCAAAAAGCTCCATCGCGCTCATCATCACACTCATCATCGGAAAATAAGCTGTTTATCTTGTCTAGTCCTGTACGCTTTCCCCTTCCTACATGGTGCACAACCTATGACGTGCTGACATTGCCCGCATATAGGTTCGTTCTATTCCTCGGCTCTCACACACACACCATGCGCAGAAACCCTTTTCTTGCTCCTGCATAACGTAAGTTTATCTTTTTAAAGCTAGCGTCTCTTCACAACTCCATACCCTGCTCATAACTTGCCTCAGGCCGAATTCATGAGACTCCCCATTAACATGGTCGTGAGGGACTGCTGCTTGCATCCTCCGCATTTCCAGCACTTTTCCCGCTCGGGCAACTTTTACTCTTGGCTCGCATGGCAGCTCAACCTTTCCACGTCCCGCGGCAGGATTGCGACCTATTTGCGCACCGCCCTGGATCATCTACATTGATCAATCCAGCTCGCTGACTGTCTTTATCGCTCACTTCAATCTCCGCGACTCCATGTCGCTGCTTTGGCCATGGTCATCCACACCGTTTCCAACGCTCGGCGCTTCTCTCAACCCTGTCCCCGTCGCTTCGTTCTACCCGTTCATCATTAGCGCATCTTTGCCCATCACAAGCACAGGTGAGCTTGACTCTGCTTTCCCTGTATTCAATTTGGCAGTATGACGGTAACATCCTTGCAGAATCACAATCCCATACGACTCTTCTCACGTCGGTCCTCCGTTCTCAACGACGCGGTCAAGCCCAAGTCCACCGCCGGGTTGGACTGCACCCACCTCACTGTAGCAACTTGCACGACAAGTCCCCGCAGGGTCCACCGGCGTGGCTCCTGCTTTGCTTGCAGCGCCCAATCCTATCCGACACACAATCCAAGAGAGCACAAATCTCATCGTAGTGGGATGACTCAAGCTGATCCCGTCTGTTATAGGTGCCACTGCTTCCCTGATTGTTCAGCACGTTGCCCACGTCGACGCTTCATCTGGGTAGCGTCGCACCAAGCGCTTTTTCAATGCAGCCACGGGCAGTGCTCTACTGCACCACACCATAGCAGACGTGCTCCTTCTCGGTCCTCCTCCTCTCGCCTGCTCTGGCTCTTTTCGGCCGTCCTCTTTTTCCAACTCATCTTTTGTGGCACAGCTACCGCCATTCACCCAGCAGATGCCAGGGCACCGTCCGTACTCGACTTTGCATTCGACGTCGCTTGCTTTCATTCCTTGTGCCGATGACAGCGACATGGACCCGACAGTGCGCGCGCGCCTGCCTCCAGGTCGGAGCACTGCCGACTCAGGTCCTTTGTACAAACACTCGCTCCTCCACCCCTCATCCATCGCCCTCAATCTTTAATGCCAATGCCGTCCTGCCTTCAATCTGCCCAGATGCGCTCAATCTGGTGCGTTTTCCCCTATTTCTCTTTAATCCTTGGGCTGCTTGTCGCTGACCTTTGGCAACATCTACTCTCGACAACCTTGTTTGCCCGGACCAGTGGGGACGTCAACCACCCTCCTCTCGTCATTCTCCCTGCTCCTCTCACACAATCCCTCAGACCTGATCAGCCGTTTGGCTCGCCCCCGCTTCATCTGAGCCACTCTCACAAAGTGCACGCATGAGCCTTGGTGCCACCACGGCTCGCTCAGTCCGTACGGCTGCACAACGTCGCTGGGTGCGTGATTCGGAGAAGTTAGCTTTCCCCCTCGTCTCTCTTTCAATGGAATCGGTCTGACAAGTACACAGGTTGGACGCCGTGTTCGAAGTCCGGGCCGCTAAAGGCTTCTCTCAAAACCACCCTTCCACTTAGCCAAACACCTGTTCCGCCCATCTTACTACTGTTGCCTACAATACTTGGTACGTGAGCCACGATCCTCTCCTCCTTCCCCTGGCTCCTTCTGCAAGCTTCCTAGTGCAGTGTTCCTTAATCGGATCCGCATTTTTACTCGCCCTACTTTATTGCTGCCACCCCCAAAGTCCACGGATAAGCTTTGATGGCATAAAGGTTTGCTTAGACTAGTACGTCCACCATCCCCATCTTTCCTGCCCTTAGGTAGCTCATTGCTAAAACCTCGTGTCAGATCTAACATCATCTTTGCCCCTACTTCGCTCTCAGAAGTTTTGGGCGAACTTTGATGATACAACAGCTTGACTAGGCCTGGTAAGTCCTCCCCATTGCCCTTGGGCTCCCAAGTTCTAACAAAACTCACCAGATTCAGCACCCTATCGTTCTCACGAGCCCTTCATGTGCTAATTGGTCAGTCTACCGCGTCTCCGGATCTCTTTTGCTCAGCCCCAGAGTTGCTGAAATGCCTCGCCGAATTCAATACTTTGTCATTCTCAATGATTGCTTAGTCTGATGCCTATCCACATTTGCCTCACACTTAGGTCTCGTTGCTAACAACCCGTCATCAGGTGTGCTGCACCGTCGGTCTTAATCGTCGAGTTCGATCCATCGTCCCCCGTTCCCCCCACCGGCTCCGGGTTCCGACCAATCCACCGCGGTTGCCGCTATATTTGCTCCCTCCACTGCATCTCCAGTCTCAAATACAACTGGTGGTAGGAGTTTCTTCGGTCCCCTAGAAGCTTTTGACAAGTTCTGCCCCTCCAGTGAGCGATATCGCTGAGACAGCCCATGCTGGCTGGATATTGAAGAGTCGTTCCCTACGTAAGATCCTGAAACGTGTGGTCCTCCTCGTTACTAACGTCCGTCGCTAGACCTAGGGCTTGACCGTCAGCAGTTACGACGATTAGCTCTGTGGACTTGGTGGTTCACCTGGTCTTTAGCGGACCTGCTGGAAACAGAAGTGATAAGTCTGGCGGGGTAAGTGAACTCCTTCAATGTTGTGTTCCTTTATCTAAGCGCCTACAGAGTCGCGAGATGCGCTTGGTCGCACTAATTCTGAGGACACTGCCATATTTCCTCTTAGTTCGGTACGTCTCTGGGCTGTCTTCCCTGAAGCTTTCACCCTCTTATTCTCCGAGATTGGTCCCTCAGCGCTAATTTACAGCAGACCACACCCCACATCATGATTTTTACAACTATTGCGGTGGTGCAGCGTGGAGTACGTCCAGCCTCTTATGACTTGGCCTTCTCGCATCTCCCTTTGGCTATAAAGAGGCCTTCCCTAAAGCCTTTGTCTCTGCGCTGACAGCTCCTTGCAGAATTCCGCCCAGGCTGCGGATGAAATTTGACTCTGTTCGCTGGTATGTGGCTCTGACCTCCGTCTTTGTCCGTCGTCGACACTCTTGAGGTCTGAAATTGTCGCCCGTTGCTGCTCCCGGCCGTTGATGAGCTTGATTGCTCAAATCGCTCAAATTGGTAAGTTCTTTGGCGTCTTCCTTGCTATTGCTCCTGCTCTCCCTCCTCCTCTCCCTCCTCATCGGAATTCTAGAAGCTGACACAGTACCAAACACGCCCGCGCATGATTGCCATTCTGGAGGCTACGAATCTGCTTTGAAGGAACAGGTGAAGGATTGACTTGGTATGCCAGCTGGTCTCCTTCCACCCCCTCCAGCCGCTGACACCGCGCCAGGCCGCCCGTGTATGCAGTATTGCTGTCCTGCAGGCCACGGATCAGATTCCCTCGCCTCTCCAGCCCACCAGCCAGCAGCACACCGTGCCAGGCCCTTGCACGAATTCATTGTTGCCTTGCAGGGTACAGCTTTGATGGGGTAATCGTTCGCTCAATTGGGCACGTCAACCAACCTCCTGCGCCTCTCCGATCTTCTAACTGTCGATGCATCTGCCGCTCGCGCAACGGCAAGGTCGCAATTAGGCCTGTGGCTGGCTGCAATACCACGAAAGAACCAAACTTAACCAGAGGCTGCTGCAGAGCCCCCCGTTAAGTGTCGGAAGTCCCTGGGGGACGCCAACGGTACGTCCAGGCAGCGCTGGCAGCGTGTACTCGGGCGCGCCGCTAAACTCATCCAACGTCAGCACGAGCACCAATCCCGTCCCCATTACCGCTACGACACTGCCCTTGACATTTTCAAACGAAGTCGCTTTCTAGGCATCCTGGAGCAAAAATGCCTTCGTCAGCGAGAAGCCGCGGACGCCGCCACGGTAAACTTCGGCACTCAGAAGACTGAAGGCTGTCAAACTCTTACACGAGAGACATTCCGCGCTGGTCCTACGTCGCTGCGGACGACGCCCTTTATGCTTCACTCACGCACTGGGGCTCCACGCATACAAAGACGTTTACCGCTCATCGTCCTGGATTTCTTAGTCGGGTAATATGCTGCTCCAGTTGCCAAATTTCTCAAGTGGTCACTGACTGACCATGCTGTAGTCTTGTCCACAACACGGACACCACTGAACAAGAGCCACACTCTCATCGCCTTAGCGCGAGCAATTGGAAAACGCCCGTCAAACGCGCCGTCATGGCGGCCTTTATCCTCCACCACAACCTAGCATGGGGAGGCGTGCAAGTGTAGCGCCCAAACCACAACGAACACTTCTGGTCTAGCGTTCCTTCTCTCCCCAGGCACGCCTATATTCGCCGTGCGCTCCTACTCGGACGTCACCACCTTCTTTCGCCCCTCTCGACCGAAAGGGTGCGCAACTCGAGGCCAAAGCCAGAGGGATCTCTTTACTGCTCGCCAGCGGTACTGGATGGACGTGGGGAGCAGCCTTCGTCGGCTCAATATGATTCTTCAATTTGCACCACCCTACTCGTTTCCAGCGCGTATTCAACCCACACGTCCTCGTCTTGTCCTTGTTTCCGCAAAGGCACCGACGGCACTGATCTCGCAGTCGCGCTGAGAATTCGCTACTCGGCGATGGAGGGCCCTATCCGCGTCCGCCTTCGAACCGCTTTCTAAGAGAATACGATGCAGGCTGCCCTCGCAACATGGATCTCTGCCAAGGACACCATGTCGCCGACCGGTAGTCACGATCGAGACGCCGATCATGTGCTAGTATGACAACGAACTGTGCATCATCTGCATGGCCATCAACAAGCTCGGGGTCTACCACTGCGGCGAGCAGGACACCGCGAACTACTGCGCAGAGACGAAGAGTCAAGATGATCGGCATCCATGCGGCATGGCTCCCGCACCGGTCCAGGTACAAGGTCGTCGTCTGCCAGTCATATGTGTTGAGCGGCAACAACACGAGCGACCCCGCCAGCATCGGCGCCTACCTCTACATCCCGCACAAGTAGGCCAGCATCGTGGTCTCGTTGTTGCTGAGGTCAACCGGGTGCGCGTTCGCGACCACCGCCAAGTAAAAAAACAAGGACTCAGCCACATAGACGGATACTACGTAGGTGTCGCAACAGGCTCGCATTCACGCACGAGAAAACGAACTTGATCATGACCAACAGCGCGAACATCAAAGAATTCGGGACTGGGTCCGAGTACGGGTCCGAAATCGGCGGCGAGTACCTCAACACGCTCAACAAGCTGCACGAGACGCTGAGCTTGATCGTCATGTGGGGGGCGACGACAAGATCTAGATGGCCAGGCTGAGCCTGACCCTGGCCAAGAGGACGAACCCGCTCGCAATCAGGAGCAGGGTCCCGAGCTCGTCCCCAGCCAGCAACATGTTCAACAACTTCGCCGCGCTGCCGAACCCCAGCCCGTTCATGAGGCCGTCTGAGCGCGGAATCTTGCCATCGGCCCAGAAGGCGGCCACGAGCACGGTCCCGGTCGAGAAGAGGCAGACCGTCGCCAACACGGGCAGGGCCGCCAACTTCGTCGCGGGCAGGAACATCGGGTCGAACGCCAAAGAACCCGCGGGGATGAGCCAAGACTTGGAGCAGATCGAGCACGCCGTCAATCAGGAGGACCAACGACGGCACGTACATCTGCACGCCGGACTCCATGCTCCTGAAGGCGGCCCCGGGCGTGTACAAGATCCGGATGGGCTCCCGGAAGGTGGACAACAAGCTGAGCAAGCCCACGATCTACTCCGACGTCGTCTAGTTAGCGTGAACAAGGAGTGGATCCTGCCGCAGTGGACCAGCATGGACGTGGTCACTCGGCGTGTTCGTCGAGAGCCGAGCCTGGATCACTTTGGACAACGATTCACGACCTGAGGTTGACGGCCTGAGCACGACTTTGGTGGGCGATGGCGCCCAGCCAAAAGTCTCTGCAATAGGAAAGGTAGGTCTCAGCCACTGTATTAATTGCTTCAGTATATGTGCAGGTAGGTTTTGTTGGTGTATAGTAAAGTGTTGGAATCAAGCTGTTTATTGCCAACGTCGTCGCTTAGGAGGAATGTGGATATAGGGATGCAGTAGGCGTGGGTGAGTAGACAAGCATGCATTACGTGTTGGCGGGCGTAAACAACAGGTCAAGAGGAGCCAAAGATAATGAATGCAGTATACTTAAACACTAGGGGTGGCGCTGTAGTATTAGCAGGCCGTAATGTAGCCCCTTTCAAATCAACCACCAGAGCCGAGCGCATCATCCGACGAGGCCCTCTCTGCAGGCGGCGCTGGGGGAATATCTATCTTTTGACGAATCCGTGAGCGTGCGCTTCATTGAGGCCCGGCTTTGGGATCTAATGATACGCACCTTTCCCAAAACAAGAATTTCAACAAATTGTCCCTGCTGTCTCATGTCCCAGCTAGCTACACTTAGCCCGCTCGTCTCACACACTACCGTCCTTGATAGAGAGCGAATCTTTCTCAGGCCCTACGGCATCTTGCCGTTCATGTAGTCCACGAGGCTCTCGCGCAGCTTCTGTCACCTCGGCCGGGTACCTTTAAGTTTGCGAGCCCAGGTTGGGCTGCATGAACAGACAGACAGCGTTGTTCCCCATACATGACCACTACCTATGCCATCCAGCGCTGCATGTGCTTGAGCTACACGGCGCACGAGCCCCATTAGATGAATTGGGTGGGCCCGCTGGGCAGCAGCATGACCACGCCGAAGAAGGTCAGCGGTGGGCTTGCTTGGGGCTTGCCGCCATATTGTCGTTGTTGGTGGACATGGTGGATAGAGTTGTGGACGGGACGGGACGGGACGGGACGGCGGGGGGAGTCAGGGTGCTGCAGCGGATCCTCTCAGGTTTTTCATCGTTCATGTCTATTAGAGTCCGTCCTGGTCGGGATATATGCGCTGTGCTGCGCTCTGCTGGGCCTCGCCCTGCGCCATGTTATCAACCACCTACCTGCACCACGGACCTGTGAGGGACGCTGTCCAAGGAGTATAGCCACCAGCTAGCTCCCCCGTCAGCCGCTTACTTGCTTGCCCAGAGAGAGTGCCACCTCAGTCGCGGGCGAGGCCGGACTGGCCTGGCGCTCTTCGAGGCCGCCCTGCGGACCCACGCCGCGTCACTCTACTGCCAGCTCCTTCAGGCCGCCCGACGGGCTTGAGACGTGCGCCTACTTTGTTTGCCTTGGGACGACTTGGTCGCCCCATGTTGGTCAACGAGGCCAAGATGTGACACACGGTGGTGGTGGACAGGCCAAGCTCGCCATGTACCTTGCGCTGCGCGAGTGGGCGGGCACAAGGGCGTGTCTTGATGTTTTGCACCAACGATGGTTCTTCATGGGATTTGGAAGGGAGCGTCCGGAGCCATTGCTTTCCATCACTTTTGTTAGGCTGGTCTGGCATTGACCTTGTGGGCGGCGCACAAGCACGAGTAAGAGGCATTAGTGAGGAGTAGAGAGACCTAGTTTGCAGATGACGGAGGAATAGACGATGCGAGGACGACAGGCAATGGATAGACAAGAAAAGACGGATGAGGTCGCATGTTGAGAAGTCTGATGACTGCGGCCCGCTGTCCTGTTCCTTTGTGCTGACCACCCAAGTTCCACAATGACCTCATCGCGCCACTCTGCACATGGTAATCCACCAGCACGCCCGTCTCGCCAGCCTCACCCATCTCGTCCGTGTGTCTGATTATCCGCATCACCCGCACCTTGTCTCCGCTTCCGCTTGCAAGTCATTGCCATATATCCCAGCAAAGATGAAGAGTAACATGATGACCCTGACTCTGGTCATGCCGAAGCAAAGTGACAGACATGTGCCGCGTCGACGTCCTTTGGCTGCGTCCTCCTTGGCCTTTTGTTCTAGAAATGCCGCCAGAGTTGAGAGCATTGTTCTCCCTTGGACTAATATTCCTCCTCCTCTTCCCCAAACTCAGACTGAGACTCTGTCGGGTCTCGATTCTCCTGAACTTGGGCCTCTGTCTCGCCTGTCTGATTGTCGTCGTCGTCGTCGTCTGGGGGGAAAAACGACGTCACCCGGCAGTTCAGACATCGGAACGCAAAGTTCTCGTGGTTGCGGAGAAGAGGGTATATGCAGCCAAGGTGCCAGCTGTGTCCGCAAGGCGCAGTGGCGGTGAATTGGCCAGGAGAGACCACCGACAGGCACAGGGTGCATTCAGGAAGCTCGCGATCGGGGCTCAGCGAGGGTTCAGGAAACTCGCCATCAGGACCCGTTGAGGGCTCGGCCATGTCGTCGCTCCTGCGCATGTGTTAAGCCGGCGGCCCCAGCATGAATGGACATCAATGCAGACTACTCACTCGGGATTCGCCACGTCATCGCCCTCGATCGTCTGCGACGAGCCATCATCGTCATTGTTGGAATCAAGGTTGATGGTCTGCGAGGTCAAATGGCGAGGGCCGTGTGAGGTTGACGTAGCCGAGTAGAAGATGTAGGAACGGCGGGCGAATGATGGACGCTCTTGCGGCGAGGGCGATGAGCTGCTCATTGTGATTATCAGCGGACACTGGCAGTCGATGCGCAAGGTGGTGACGGTGACGCTGGCTGTTGACTGGAGATTTTTGGCCTTTGTGGGTACTTGACCTTGGACATGGCAAGTCGCGCCTGCCACAATGGACTGCAGTCGCCGCCACCACCACCACCACCACCAACACCACCACCACCAGAAGTCGCCGGCATGGCGGAACGCGATCGCGACAAATACGACCTTGCGCCGCCCACATCACCTGTCCCGATGACGAGACTGACCCGGCCGATTACAGTGCCCTGTGGGCAAACACCAACCAACCAACTCCAGGCTGCCGAGGCGAGGCGGAACAGGTCAGCATCTCAGATACGAACCTGAGCTGGGCGGTCAGAGGGAGAAAGATGGCGGGCTGTTTGATTCGAAAGTGACTGCGAAGGAAAGGAATTGCAAGTAGGGGTGGCGGTACTCAAGCCTTAGACATATGTGGTGTTGCCTTGACCCTTCAGGATAGCCAACCAAGTACGGCACAGCACAGCAGCACGTAAACAAGGCAGCGCGCTTCCATGCCCATACAGACTCAACACCACAAACATGTCTTGATTACCTGGAGGTGAGGTGGCCTTGTGGAACCAGAACAACGGGCACTCACCTTGACTCTCCCTCCCTCTCTCCCTCCCTCTCTCCCTCCCTCTCTCCCTCCCTCTCTCCCTTTTCCTCCTCATCCTCATCCTCCACGTCCCTCACCTACCACGCTCACGGCGCCTCGGCGCAAAGAAACATCCGCCGCAATCCATCACTCTCACAATCGCACTCGGCAAAGGGAAAGGCAAAACCCCGGCGGGCGCCATTGACAACTCCCGTCCGATCCTCTCACATGCAGCGAGGACCGATCTACCGATCGACGACCGATGACCGGTGTTGTCCTCTCCAACCGGTCGAAGGCTGGCAGGCTGGCCATACACCTGTTACTTTTCAGGCCTTCGCTTTTCCAGCAAGCGACGACAAAAGACGGACAAAGAGCTGGACATGGAGGACCACCATGCGGCGGCCGCGGACATGGTGGACAACAATGGATTGCCGTGAGCTAAGCAATGTCGAGGCCGGACAACCTGCGTGCGTCTTTGCGATGCGGCGACAGCCAAGGCGAGACACGACCCGGGCGCTAGCAGCAATGGCCGTCGGCGGGAGGATGAAGCAGAAAGCTACGCCCGCTCTGATTGCATTCTGCGCTCTGTATGCCTTTCTTTAATAGTCTTGCGCACCTACTTGCGGGCTGTGATAGCTGGCCGCCTAGAAGATTTCTAGTGCCACAGGTTAAACAGCGACTCTGTTTCTCCCTCCAGCCACGCCTCGTGCCATCCCTTTTCCATCCTTCATGCAACTGACACTGCGGATGATCAACACATGCCATATCTGCAACAAAGCGCGGAAACGGCGGAAGCAGCATAGATGCAGGAAGAAGGAGCACAAACGAGACGCTTGTCCGAGATGCGTCGCGAGCTGGTGAACGTGGGGAATGGCGGCGGCGGCGCGCGCTTGAGGTTTTCACATCGGCAGTGGCAGCAACAACCTCCGGCAGGACCTCCGGCAGTCCTGTTGCATGTGTAGTATGTATATTGTTCATTGGCATCAGTGCCTACGTGGATTGTCTGCGTCGGTCGCGTTTGGTCGTGGTGCCCTGCTCCTGCAGTCAGTTATATCCCAGGGAAAGGATGGACGACCAACCGCTATGTACGACGACTTGCGAGCCTTGAGGTAGTGGACCCGTTGGTTTGGTCGAGCAGAATAAGCATCGACGTCATGGAGTGGAATACTGGGTGTTGTCAGAGCACAAAAAGTGTCCATCTTTTCAAGGGTGCGCTTGGTGGGAGCCCGTATCATCTTTCGGTTTGGAGACGTAAAGGGAGGGAGAAGAGTGTGACTTACCGCTCAGCTGGCTGGCACAGAGGCTGCGGCTACTCCATGGCCTTCTGTCACAGCCATGCCATCAGCGCAATGTCTACATCAGCTTTGACGACTCCCCCGACGGGCAGAAGGCCCAACTGGCCTGTCCACCGCCATCAACACAAGCCAAGGAAATGATAAACCTTACAAGGCAGTTTGATCGCCAGCGTCTAGCAGGGATCAAGCCTCACAACGTCTGAGCGCTGCCGGAGTGACGGAGGTCTTCCGCCTCTCCGCACGACCATGGCCCTCCAGCCCCTACCACCTACCCATGATGTTGGTTGGGATTGATGCAGCGCGCCTTGAGGCAGGGAGGAGGAAGGAAAACGGTACCTCTGCCCCTCTCTGAGCTTTTTAATTCTCCCGCCGCTACCAGGACTGACAAGCCAAGGCCACCAAGAAAGATGTGAACTACTCTACCCACTCCCATTCCTGATCCAGCGCGTCCTCTCCGTCTTCCGCACCCACGTTCGCGTTTCCTAAGATCCCGTCAAAGATGTTTTTCTACGGTTCCGTCCTCTTGTCCGTTTTCATTGAGTCCGCAGGGCCAGAACTTTTCTAGCTGTCACTGGCAGTCGAATCCGCAAACGAATCCTCATCGATTATGGTGTCCCCCGTAGAGCCGTCGTCCTTGTCAGCAGCGTCCGGCGGCAATGCGTATACGGTCATGATGGGAGAAAGGGTGCATGGCGGAGGTGGTGGTGGAGGAGGAGGAGCATCCAGGGCCGGGGGGACGACGGTTGTTGGAGTGGAATTCGACGCAATATATGCATCCAGCTCGTGCCCAAGCAACAGTAATACCTCGTGATGCACACGGTCGTGGTCGAGCTGACGCACAAAGGCAAAGACGCGGTGCTGTTCGCATCTTGTCCACCCAGTCCAAGCAGGGCCAAGGACAGCCGCCCCAGAGGGATGACGGCTGCTGCCATGTGCGTCAATGACATGCGCGACCGCTGCCTGAGCGTTGAGGAGCACACCAAGAACAGTGTCATGAACTGAGTCAGCCTATGGACAAGCACGGCAGCGCCATGACGACGCGCCCTGCCATGGCCGTCATCCACCTCCATCTACTCCCAAACCCAGTCCCAGTCCTGGTCCCACTCGCGCCGGCAACACCAACAAACCCTGCCAGCGCCGCAGCGGCGCCTCGCGTGCCACAATCTGCGCGCAGGTGCAAGACGAAATGCAGCGCTTCCTCGACGCCCTCGACGCGTTTGGCCAGCATCTAGACGGCGAGAAGCTCGACCGTGACCTCTCTGTCATGTCCAGACCGGTCCTAGATATTATTGTCAAGACCGAACGGCGTGTTGAGCAAGACACCATGGCTATTGAAGCCCAGTCGGCGCACATTGAGGACCATCGCCGCAGCCTAGCGTACCACTTTCCCTCTAAACAAGCTCAAGCTTCGAGCGAGCGTGACATGGTGGCCGCGGTCCTCAGCTGGATGGAGACCAAGGTTGTGCGTCTTAAGGCAGCACGCGCCGCGGCGCAGGCTGATGTGAAGGAGATTCAGGCCGGGTACCAGGCTCTCAAAGACCTGATGGATCAGGCCATTATTGGGGAAAGCGATGAGCAGCTCTGACGGGCAAGGGTGGAGACGGACTGGACGAGGCCGCGAGGATTCTTGGTGAACTCGGCAAGTACCAGGCGGGTTGTTGCAACTTTCAATGGTCACCTCAGCGCTCAATATGATGTTTCCATGAGCAATGTTTTCATCGCACACTGTAGGCAGCATGTCAACACCTCCTGCTGTACTCTCCGTTGGTCTCTGTTGCTACCTACCTGGCTGCACTGATGTGATGTGGACGACGGAGTCGGAGAGTGAGTCGTCAGACAGCCGAGGCGCTAGTCCATGGTTGGTCTAGAATGTGGTGCTGCCCGCGGGCGTCGCCCTGAGCGATATCTCAAGTCTCGCACCCTCACCTGGCACTCACCTACTCACCCAATCAATCAACACCTTGTTTCGTTCGCACTCACTCTGTCGGTCCTGGGTGACCCCCCCCCCCCACCCCCCGTGCCGTCCTTCATGAACCCGTCCCGTCAATCGACCTGCGGCTCCGGGCTTCCCTCGCCCGCCCGCCCCAAGAAGCACGCCCCACGTCTGCCACGGACCTCAATAGGTCACGCAGCAACCAACAAGACGTCCCATGGATGTTCCCCACGACGGACGGCGCCGACGTTGATTTGCCGCCGCTGCGGACCCCTCCATCCCTCCCCTGACCCGACTTGCCATCATCGCATGCATACCTACATACACAAAGGATGGTCGAGACGGGTTTGTCAGAGCAGGCCAGACGATCAATGATGCACATGCAGGATTCGAGGTCTTGCCCTCAGAGCCTTAAAGGAAATGTAAGGGGGGCGTGCCTGGCGGGGAGGTCTCAGAGCGGCACGGCACGGCACCACTGTGGGCGTCCATGCTGCGAATTATGAATGTACATATGCATACGGGAGATTCTCGCGCGTGAAAGGATGACCCTAGTAGAGGCGTTGGGTTGGCCAAAGCTGAAGGCCCCCCCTCTCCGCGGCAGCATCAGCAGACACGAGAAACAATGGCTGGCTTGCAGTTCAATCCCAATCCGTTTGCGCAGACGATGAAGAGGACTGTCATTTCAAAACCAAATAAATGCCGGCGCGACCTGCGTGACCTGAGCGACCTGAGCGACCTGAGCGAACTGCGCGACGCGACGCGATGGATGTGGAAGACATGCATTCATGCACTCACTCCACTCGCTTGCCGTCATCGCTGCCGCCGCCGCCGCAAAAACTGAACACGCCCAGGTCCAAACCCATGTTCCAATCAACCAAATCCCAATCCAACAACTTGGCCGACTCCTATGGCAAGTGGTCCAAATCAAGGTGGGTGATCCATCGAGCTCGCGCATTCCGCAGCCTTTTTCCTTCACCGCCTTTTGTCAGCCCTCTTCTTCGCGTCATGCGTGTGCCGGTCATGGCCATCATCATCGTCAGAGCTGGAGGACATGGCTGCTGCTGCTGCTGCTGCTGCTGCTGCTGCTGCTGCTGCTGTGGCTGCTTGACCGCCTGGCGAGGTGATATTAGTGTAGGTGGGATCTGTGGTGGTGCAGAGAGAGCCAGGAATCCGCACCGCGCAAAGTAAGCCTGCCAGTAGATGCAGCGGGCGCGATTCAGCGCGCTGAGGAGATGGGCCGCGGAGCCGCCGGGCATGCGCACGTCGATGCCAGGACCAGCAGCAGCAGCAGCTTGGCAATGGATGCCGGAAGCGCTCTTCTTCTTCTCTTTTGTGAGTGAAGGGAATGGGAGTGGTGGTGCGTGTCTGCAGCCGCCGACGCTTCGTCCGAGGTGAGAAGAGAGGCCAGGCCGCCTGGTTGCACGTCGCGTCAGTCAGCTCAGCTCATCAGGCAGGGTGTCTGTAGGTAGGTGGGTGGGTGTGCATACTGCTCTGCTTGTCTGAAAGCCGTGGGGTGTGCGGAAGAAGTCCTGGGGAGATGCCATGGTGCTTGGAGACACAGCGCATCATGGTGATCTTGGCGCACACCATGCTTGCGGATATACAAACGCAGGTTGGTGGCTTGACACAGTTCACAGAAGGCCCTGACGTGAGTGTTGCTTGAACTTGTGGCAATCAGTGGAGGATTCATGGTCTCGGGAATGAGCGCAGTGCCAGGAGCTTTGAGCGAGAGGGAGAGGATGAAGTATTGGCCACGCATATGAGCGGGAATTCAGTCGTCAAGGTGGCGCTGGATTGACAGGGGCACCTCGGCATCATTCAAGGCATGATGCATTGCGGCCAGCTTTTCTGGGGATAGACGAAGGTAAACAATTGTGGTTTGAAGACGACCGAGAGCGAGCCTGGGCACCAGAGACCCGTCACCGTCCGTCTCCTGGGCTGCAATGGGACGGTTGTCACATATGGACGGCATCGCGCTGAACGATGACTGCTCGGAGCGCTCAGGTGAGGTGTTGTAAGAAGGGCGGCAGGGCCACACGGCGCACAAGAAGAGAAGACGGTGCCAGCTGGTATACGCAACCACGCGTGTCCCTCTCAGAAAAGGGAGGCCCTATGATACCACAGGGATGAGAGGCGCATGGCGTGCAAGGCGGGCCGGCAGGAAAAGGCAAGGAGAGACCAAGGCGACCGTTGGGGTTCTTCTGACCGAGCAACCCAGGTGGCAGTACAGCGGCGAGGAAATGAGACCAGAGGAAGGGAAATTGACGATGACTGTAGAGATTGACAAGTAAGCTAGACGCCACATGCGCTGGGGGTGAATGTGGGACGACAAGCGCCACGTCCGACCAAGCCTGATGGAATTTCAATGGACAAGGGCGATGGGGATGAAGTTGGGTGGTTGATTCGGATTCTGCGGCCAGACCTCTTCGCCGAGCTCCGTCAAAAACGACGACACTAACGTCCACGATCCGGCTTCCATCAACCACAACGACTCAACGTTTTGTGTCGTCAATTCCGTCATCATACGTTTGCCCACCAAAGCAGAAGCGCTCGCGCCTGCGCCCGCGCCCGCACAAGACCCAGACTCGCCCAACACCCGCTGCTGTGGTCGCGTCCAATTCTTCCTCCTTGGACTCCTCAAGGTGCCCGTCCAACTTGAGCGACTTGTGGAAAAACGCCGCTGCGCCAAACGACACTGAGCCCAAGGCTTGTCCGAGCCTCCTCCTCCTCCTCCTCCTCCTCCTCCACCTTGACACCGACAACGGCCATGGCACAATGGACGAAGAGTCGCTGCCTCGACACCTTTACCAATGATGAGGACCTGCCCCCGCCAGAGTTGCACGCCCGCTCCGCACCAATGTGGGCTTTGTGATGGTGGCTTTACCAACGCCGTGCTGTCTGTCCTGCGGTCGTGCTGCTGGAAAAGGTGACAACAGGCGTTTGACTGCCGTGTGTGAAGAAGACTTGGACAGAGCCTGCTGCAAGCTGAGATGAAGCCGAGAAGCCTACCGGGAATCCTCAATCGATCCATCTTCCCACTCAAAGCAGCCTGCGCTCCCCTTCCCTCCCGGCACGATCCGTCCCTCAGCCACGTCGCCCTGCACTTCCAATTCAACGATGACACAATGGGGACAATGATGGGATAAACAAGGAGGTTGGTTTGTTGCTGCTGCTGCTGCATACGGACTTGAGCAGTCAGCACTGACGGCAGGCAAGCAAGCCCAGACGGAGTAGCTGGTCTTCATCATTGTCACCTTGGATGCGGCGTCTCTCGCACCACCAATCCGACTGACCGACTGACTGTTTATAGACACGGCGCTGTACAGAAGCTGCTACGCATGGATGTAAGAAAATGGTCAATATTCTGCGTCGCGCGCATAGGGGAAGACAGACAGACCCTCTCATCTTCCTGTGTCAAAAACACGGACGGCTAGCTATTGGCTGCTCAGCCTCCTTTAAGAAGAGCGCCATCTTCTGACGCCCCTGGATCGAACGGTAGAACACGTTTTGCATGGAGCTCTCGGCCAAGCGTCTGTCTGCCGCTTCTGCTAAAGGGAGTACCCACAACAAGTTGCTGTCTCCTTGACCGTGTTTGGCGCCCCTACCCTAGCCAGTTTATAAAGTAAATGTGCAGTAGACTGGGAGCATGGTATGCTGACTGCTTGACAAACCAGTTGACCCATCATGAAGTCCAGACTCCAGCGCGAAAGTCGCGCCTCATATGCGTCAATCTTCTTCTGATAAGCTTCATCAAGTTTGGCCAGCTGCTTGTCGAATGTCTTCTTCAGCTTCTCCTTGACCCGTGCCTTGGCCTTGTTAAGAATCCGTTCGTCGCTGCCGCGGATCATCTTCTGAACAGTCTCGGCCGTCTCGCGCGCCATTCTGCAAGCTTCTTCTGGCTCTTCTCGACTTGTAATCTTGGGTTGCAACTCGTCCCTGTTAGAAGCCACCGTCTTCTCCAACCTCGTCCGCAGCTTGTTCGCCTCGTCGCTTATTGCCTTCTTCACCGCCGCGCTCGGGAGTTTGGACTGCTCACTCACAGCCGTCGATGATGAAGTCTCGCACGGCCTGGGGTCCCTCAGCTTCAGAGTAGACTACCTACGGACTAGCACCTCAGCTGTCTAACGACCATTGGGATGGAGATGGAGACGGACGGAGACGGACGGAGACGGACGGAGACGGACGGAATAGACGGATGTACCTAAGGACGGTATGTACATGTAGCCGTTGACTCAGACTTTAGATTGGCAATGCACAGGTCCAACGCGCGGAAACCCGGTTGCCCCTTCTGCCGTGATATGCTCCCAATCTCAGCGCCCGCCGTGCAGCCGACAAATTCCTTTCCATCATCTCTGGCCTCTGGAGGCTTTGTCTGTCATCAGCCACGCACGCCTGTCTACGCGCTACATACATCATGCATGCATCAACAAGGAGTACCTCACCCGGTAGAGACTTTATTTAGCTCAGACCCTAGAGACTTTTGTAAGCTCCCTCCACAGTAGCAGGTAGCAGGTGTCAGCGCGCGCGCGTTTCAACCCAGCGCGACTTTTTCAGTCGGCAGCAGCTGTCACCTCCAACGGCCCTTGGCTCCCTCCAACTGACGCGAACGCGGGCCATCAATCTGGCCCGTCCTCAAACAAGCGAATCCGGCTGAGGAAAGCTCACAAGTAAAAGCGAGGACAATGTCATAGAGCGCTGACGGACACTACCATGTCAATTCAGCAGCCATCTCAATCTAAAGATAGACGACAACGTCTATGATGGATTGATTAAGGGGCCAAGTATATATCCATGTCGAGGCAGACGAGAGCGTTGCTTCAGTGTGCCTGGCCTGGTGTATGGTACCATACCTACCTACCTACCTACCTACCTACCTACCCGCCTGCCTAGCCACACAAACACTACTATGGGATCCGTGGAGATGTGGACGCGCGTCACCATGCATTTTCCTACACATGTACATATCAACCTATGTACATCCTCTTTCTACCTCCCCCACACCACTATACAAATCGTCGACAACGCGGCCTTTGATCTCGACGCTCCTTGTCTACTACCGCAGTTACCTAGCGACAGCTCGCAAGCAACAAATAGTTTTCAAGAATAGCAGTAGCGCTTATCAAAATCTTTGCTTGCCTCAGAAATCGGATCAAGTCAGACCATCATGAATGGTATCAGCCACCGAAGCCGACCAACGAGTCGCACGCCAAACAAGAACGAGCCCCTGGCTGGCATATACTGGAGGAAAGCGCAAGAAAGACGGAGATGTTGGCTCTCGGTCACGCGCGCTCCTAGACGATCGAGAAAGGACCATGTCATGTCATTGGAACCAAGAGGACGAAAGAGAACTTGAAGTAGGCGGGTGGGGTGGTGATGGCCGTGCCGTGGTGGTGAGAGTTCACCGGGAAGCGAGGTCACGTGACAAGATCGCTTTAAACTGCTCACTTAGGCATCTCCGCCTTGGTTTAAACTAACCAATCAACGCAATATGCTCCACTTTCGGCCCTCCGCTTCCTCGCTATGCTTTGATAATGGTACAGTTTGGTGATCTATACCGTACGTAGTACGAGAAAGATGAATATATATAAAAAATTTGAGTGTGGAGGAAACCGCTAACACAATTACAGCAACAATTTTCTGGCCATTCATCATTGAGCTCTGATGGAGCAAACCAACGTCCCTGAAGTCGTTTGCGCTCGTCGCCGCTGCTCGCTGCAGTCAGCATCATCACTTTCACCGTTTTGGACCGTCCATGATCTGCCGTCCATGATCTGGCCTTGAGAGGCACTCACCATTCCTGACACCGTTCCTGGGCACCACTGAGCGTGCGAAACCTGCTGACACCGTTCCTGACAATCTTTCTCTCAAACCGATGTCCCTGAATCATTTGCGACAATCGCTGCTCGTCACCGCCGTCGCCGTTGCTTCAGTGCCACCAATTTTGCCGAAAAACACCGTTTCCGCGCCCAGCAGAGCATCATCTGCCTTTGAAGGCACCTCCGCATCAAACCGTCACCGTCGCATAAAAAGACTTATCAAAGCCACGCCGGCTCGCACGAAAAACCCCTGTCATGTCAAAGCTCTGGGAGCTCACATCAAACTCGCCGTATCAAAGCTACGTCAGCTCACACGAAACCTCACCGTATCAAAGCCACGTCAGCTTGCACGAGACCTCACTGGATCAAACATGGAAACAAAGGATGGAATACGGCCTAAGAGGACTGATGGAGGATGGGAGGCCTGTGCATCTCATTGATGAGGATGGAGTCTCTAGTATCTTCCATCGACGCGTGTGTACGACAGCTCTGCGGCATCGACACTGAGAACGGCATTTGGCTCTCCTTGAGGTTTAGCTGCGGCGACCTCACCATCAACTCCATCTCATGTTGCAACCCCCTGGATGGATGTCCGACGATGACTCTCTCATTCAATCAATTCAGGACAGCCTGAATGACCCTCCTTTGCACCTTTCGCAAATACAAACCCCCGAATCTACCCCCTGAGCCAGACGCGCAACCGGCACCACCGCCTCCCCCTCCTCCACCACTAAGGGAACTAGGAGGACTACTACTATGTCCTATCCGTTGACCATGTTGGTTACTTTGAATAGGGTTTTGGTCATGTTTTCCATAGCATCGACCATTTTTTCCTGGTCATCCTCCAAGTTGGTAATGTCGGTCTCGACCTTGCGCATGCGGTGCTCGATGGAGCCCGCATCACTAGTCTCCTCCTCCTCCTGCTGCTGCTGCTCCTCCTCCTCCTGCTGCTCCTCCTCCTCCTGCTGCTCCTCCTCCTCCTGCTGCTCCTCCTCCTCCTGCTGCTCCTCCTCCTCTTCCTCCTGCTGCTGCTGCTGCTGCTGTGGCGTAGGGGATCTAGAGCTTCCATGGCTGCTATCTCGAGCCTTTACCGTGCTGTTGCTTAGTTGTGCAATGCGCGCCATCTTGATGCTTCTGGTCTTGGAGAGCTTGGCCTCGTTCTTGGCCCTATCATCCGCGAGGTCCTTTAGTACTGCCTTTCTGGCATTGCTTCGTACCTCAGCCGTCAGCTTCCTAGACAGCTCCGGCCTGTATCTCTCTATGGCTGCTGAAACCTCCTTATCTAGATTTTGAATAGCCTGGGCGACCCGGCGTCTTATATCCGCCACATTCTGGCTCGTTGTGTTTTTGAGCTCCGTTGTAATTTCGTCTACCATTGTCGGCTTTTCCTTGGTGAAGAGACTCGTAAGCTGGGCGCTAAGCTGGTTCATGGTGTCAGGGTTGATTTGTGAAAGCTCAGCCATTTGTTCCTCTTTCTGCTGAGCCATTTCCTCCTTGAGTTGACCCTTGAGCTGCTCCATGGTCTCCGCATTTTCCTTCTTTAGTTGGTCCTTAAGCTGCTCCATGGTCTTCGTGTTGCTTTCTGAAAGCTCGGCCGTATGCTCTTCGCTGAGCCGGTTCAAAGTTTTCTGAATGCTCCGCAAAAGGTCGGCCGTTTGGCTTTCTTTCTGCTGAGCCATTTCCTCCTGTAGTCAGGCGCTGAGCTGCTCCATCTCGTTGATCTTGCCGTCCAATGACGCGGTCAAATCAGTCAAGGTCGCACGCTCTTTGAGCTCCCCCAGCACCCCATCCGCCTCGTTTTGGACCCTGTCCAATATGACGCGCATCGGCTCTATGATATGATCCTGTATCAGCCTGAGTTGGCTTTCCACATGTGACTGGATCATGGTCTGTAGCGTGGGGAAGTGTTCGTGTGTAGCAAGCTGTTGGTCAGATCTGCTCTTCTCCTCCAAGTACCGCTTCTGCAGGTCGCGAATCATTTTGATGGACATGGCAAACAGATTTGGGTCCGAGGACGACATGGTTGCGGTTTGTGACGATCGCGCGTTGGTAGCATAGCTTCGAGGCGAGAGACCAAGGGAGAAGACGGGGTCTATTCAACAGAAGTCTTGTCAGGAGACATGGTGTCTCAGAGCTGGTGGCTCGCCCTGTCGCGTGCATTGATAGGCCTGGACGCAGTTGAAACAGACGAGCGAACACGCCGACGGGCAGCGACGGGGCCCGGTGGAGTCCGGCGATGGGCGCAGAAAAGATGGAATGAGGGAGTAACCCCAACACGTGGCGAACCTTGACATGTAGAGACAGATATAAAGCCGTTCCCCTGTCGCCCTCGTTGATCATTACCCTGCCTACCTCAACAGTGATGATGACACACGCGTTCCGACCAACCAACAACAGACGTGGCACCGATGCTACCACCACCAATCTCAATGATCAATTCCAACGCATTTGTCAATGGGCGGCGCTGAATGAAGTTGATGTGCGCGTTGTGGGAGAAAAGCACCTAGAACAGCTGGTTACAGAGCTCAGAGTTAAGAATAAGACAGCCAAGAGATTAGTTAAGAGGTGCATGCGTTTACTTGCTGGATCGCTTGGATGGATCATGGCGGGGACAACCGAACTAAAGCCAGCCAGCCAGCGAGTATGGCCGCTGTGGACTAAAGGGTGGCTGAAGAGTGACTGGGATGGTTCCATCGACGGACCAGGAGACTCGGAGAAGCAGAGGATTGCGCGCTGGTGGGCTATTGTACAAAATGATGGATTTGTAGAAGAAGAAGGAGAAGGAGAGGAAGACAGCGATGCGGTTTCCGACCTGGACGCTGCTGTGATTTCGACGAAAGCGGATGATAACTCTCGCGGCAAAAACAACCAAGATACACTGGATACCCTTCTTGAATACCTCTATCCTGGTAACGAAGATGAGAAAAGTTTAGTGATGGAGACACTTCTTGGACCTGG
>JAOWBF010052138.1:0-18232 GCA_028566175.1 Vinca major
GCGCGTGCCGGGGGTTTCCCCGCGATTCTCTGCTCCACCCAACGTTTTTGCCTCTCTGCTCATGCGACCTTTCTCATCTCCTGCGGCATTCTGTATCTGGCACCATTTTTCGGGGAAGCTCCTGTTCCGGAATCGTCACGAGATCAGGAGAGGTCTTTGCCTGCTGATATCGGTTCAGCCATGGATCAGCGGTGCGACCCGTGGATCGGTACAGAGATCACGGAAGCGCCTGAAGCTGATCTGACTGACCCGTAATTTCCTTTACTGGAGCTTGGATCTTACCACGGTCTCTGAAAAGTACTGAAGATGTTGCTTACTTGAACCCTTTCTCTCGTCCTTTGTCTGCGCTTTCTTAGGATGGCAGGAGTTTGGGTTGTTTTGGTGGCCTCAGGGAAGTCTCCAAGATACTTCAAGTAGTCAGACCGTAGTGAAGGAAGGCGTTTCTCGACCCTCAAGCCCTGCTCCTGCGTGGTCTGCCATGGCTTTGCCATTCTATCCGTCAGAAGCGAAACCGATCACAATTCACACTCTTCGTGCAGCCTCGCGGACAGCCTCTTCCTCTGCTTTTAGTCTTCTAACCCGGCGATGTAATCAGGCTCCGACGAACAAGTACGTGTCTGACGGCCAACTCTGTCACCGAGCATTGTGCGCACAAGGTAAACGCCGTTGCTTCAAACTCGGCACGCCCGGTTTGGGTGTGGACGTCCCAAAGCAGACAGCTATCACCAGCACCTCCGAATAGGCAGCCATGTGCCGAACACACAACCGCCGCTCTTCAGCAACGCCGCTGTACGAACATGGTACTGCATGCGGAGAGACTGATTGGGTCGTGAGCAATCACCGTCACTCCGATTTCTGGCAAGACTGAGCCACTCCCTCTCACGCCGGTCGGCAGGGCCGCGATATGGAGGGACCGGCCCGTCCAGGATGCGACAAAAGCGTATCCCGATACCTGTCGGACCTCCGCTCCCGTCGGGCGTCGGCTCCCATCGGGCCCGCAGTTGGTGGAGCGTCGGGTGCAGCGGCCTGTCTTGCCTTCGAGCGCTTTTCTGCCGGCCCGTGCCAGCCTGTCTCTCCTCGACACCATACAATCGCTACGTCCATGAACTCGTGGAACTGACGGTCACGCACACCATGATGCGGTAGGGGTAAGTGCTGTTGGAGTTAAGTTCTTGACTGCGCGCTGTCTCCTTTGATTTGTAGCTGACGTCTGTAGATCTCTGGGTACTCTTGCTGAATCGCATCGGTATTGTGGTTTGCCGTAGGAGTATAAACGTTGATGGGACATTGTGATGGGGCATAGTGGTAGGAGAGGTGCCAGTTGGAGGGCTGGGGTGGACCGCGCCTCACGTCTCCCTCCGACAACGTCGTCTCTCGCCTGTCCTATGTCCTTGAACGCCCCCCCAGACATCGACAGTTACTTGACACGCTACGCACATGTTTCTAAAGTTGTGCAAAAGTTCGAGGACCAGGCCCGTTGCTGAAATGCTTTGGATGAGCAAAGCAAGAGCGCTGAGAGCGCTGACAAATTCCGGAAACGCCACCACGACATTCGAGAACATCGGCTGCTTTTCTGTCGAGTAGCTCAACAGTGCCGCAGAACAATGTCAGAGTATGTTCAAGTTCTCCATGTGGCCTTGCAACTGTGCTGATCAGCAACGCTGTATAGTTGCTCTTCCTTCGACCTCTTCCTCATAGCATCGCTCAATGGCAGCGTCGAGATGCAATAACAACGCCATACGGGCGGGGTGGAGACCGTCGTTGACGAACACCAACGGCAAAGAACCACCGCCGTAGCCGCCGCCGGCCCCAATGCTCAGCTTTCTCGACGCAGCCTACCATCACTCTCTCAAGCCGCTCATCAGCGCCAGACACAGGACAATGATTTGGTCGAGGACGGGACGTCAATGGCGACGTGTCAGAGCAGGATGGATACACGCATGCGACTGCGACACCACGCTTGCTGACCACGTCAACATCTTTTCCTCCCCTTCCCCGACTGCCACTGTTACCCAGCGCCCATCTTCGCGGCATGGCGCATGCCACAACATCGGAGTTGTAGGGTAGACGTACCTCCGCACCGCCACATCACATTCGCCCCTTCCTAGGCATCTCTCTCTTGCCCGCGCCTTAGCGAACACTGGCGCTCAAAAACACCGTCGCGACGCGCCTCGAGACAATGTGCTCAACAACCACATCCTGCATCTTTCCCGTATCCCAGGCTTGTCGGCATGTTCTCGTAAGCCCCCAGCAGTGCGGCGCTGATGTCAAACAACATCCCGGTCATTGTACGGGCTTGAGTGCCCCAAGGGCAACGTCATGCCCTCGAGGCGGGCCGTACCGAGCGCGAGCGTCGCGTGTCGATCTTTCTGCATGGATGAGGCGCGTTGTAACCTCCACGGCCCTCACCACATTGCCGCTGGACCTCAACGCTCTTCCCGTACGCAGCACTGATGTACTGAGGCCGGCCGCAGCAACCGCAAGTTGCATTTGCGATCTACCTGCGTGGACGGGGCGTTGGCGACGTTGACCGCTTCTCAAGAGACGGCAATGTAACCTCCGCGGCGCTCACGACCTCAGCGCTGGCCAGTATCGCCCTCCCCGTAGGCAGTATCGTGCCGCTGAGACCCGCCACGCTGACCGCAAGCTCCCTCGTCGATTTCCTGAACGCATGGGGTGTTAGCGTCGTCAAGCGGCCGAGAAAGAACTTTGAAAGCCACGCCACCGTACCTGCGTAAGAGCGACACAGCGTCAACACGCCGGCCCGCGACGCCGCATCGCCGCTGCATGGCAGCCATGACGCCAGCTGGGTGCGATTTCTTGCTCGTAGGGCGCAGCAGCGGCGTGAGTTGCCCCAGGAAATGCGGCGTCGGCTGCAGGCTTCCTGATCTTTCGTCTTCGCGTTGGTGGATATGACACGGCGCGTCGCAGGAGGGCTTACTTGCGCGGACGACGGGGAAAGGGCGTGTCGGTGGTGCTCGCGTGGTTTCGCCTGGCAAATTGTCAGTATGAGAGGACGGTAGCGTGCGCGCAACGACGACGCAACGGAGCGGCCTCGCGGCGCGCTTGCTGGCCTCGGTCATTGGAGCGACGCGCTTTGTCTACGCGAACATGACCGTCTCAAAGGGCATGGAAAGGAGGAGAAGCCAGATTGATTGAGCAGCACTACCGAGCAAACTTTTGGGGCGAGCTGAGGCTCGACTGGAAGCACGCAGAAAGCAAATCAAGCATCCAACCATTCAAGCAGGTAAACCATCCGCCCCAATTTTTCGCCTCCCGTTGTCTTGTCCCATGTCATCCAAATCCAAGCAATTAAAGCATCCACCCAAATTGTCCGCCCGTTTTGTGATCTCTCCCAGCCGCATGAACTTTTATTCGAAAGCAAGGTTGCTGATTTGTTGGCCTGTCGGTGTAGGCACCGTGTCGTGGCATCATCCAGAAAACGTGAGAAGAAACAGTCGAGAAAGAGAAGAGTGTCCAAGCTCAAGAAATCAATGATCGAGATATGCCGCCAGTCTGAGCAATGCTCTCGGTTCGAGGAGCTGATGTTGGCTCGCGAGAAGGCAGGGCAGCTGTTTTGTGCCTTCAGTGAGTTCTGTTTTGAGCCACGTCGAAAATTGGTGGTGTGAAAAGAAAGGAAAAGAAGAAGGCAGTCTCAAGGCTTTCTCATGTCGCAGGCCTCGATTTGAACGCAGTTGCCTTTTGCTGCACGCGCAATGTTGGCCGCGCAACTTGTGGTGTTGTGCCCCAGGGCGCAACAATTT
Organism: Vinca major; assembly: GCA_028566175.1. Classification (NCBI taxonomy): domain Eukaryota; kingdom Viridiplantae; phylum Streptophyta; class Magnoliopsida; order Gentianales; family Apocynaceae; genus Vinca; species Vinca major. The sequence goes on from JAOWBF010052138.1 coordinate 3,765, forward strand.
TGGCGCTGAGGCAATCAGAGCTCAACCTGGTCGAGATACACCGAAGATTTGGCAATGATCCGGTATTTGTCGTAGTCTTCGCCCTCGCTGTTTCCAAGTGCGAGAACGATCGGACTGAGCACGATCTTGACTTCCGCGCCATCCATGCTCGTGTCCTCTTCGTCTTCATCGATCTTATGGAGACGGTCGGCTTTCATATGGATCGAGGAATACGAGAACTCACGACCGAGGCAAGTCTTTGCAGGTTTCCAAACGTAAGAGCTCCGCTGTGTCTGAAGGCGGCCGTAGAGATTTCCTGCGCGAATGACCAGCTTGAGTAGTTCTCTTTCCGCCCGACCTTTCCGTTCACCAACCATCTTTCGAATCATAGGCGCCCCGACCTTGTCAAAGAAGTCGAATGCAATGGTTTCGTAGAGCTTTTCAGCTTGATTGGGGGTCAGGAGACAGCTGGTAATGGGTTTATCATTGTCCCTTTGGTCCCCATCGCTGAACATGAAACGCAAGAGCTGAGCACGCCATGCATGCGCCTTGGATTTCCGATCATCTGTTTCCCTGGTTAACGGAATGATTCTGACGTGCTTCTTCCGGATGCTTACCACGACATATGGCACGAGAGACTTGAAGGAGTACGTCGCAACAAGGATTTTTGCAACGACCTCTCAGCCAGAAGAATGGACTGGAAAATATCCTTTGTTGAAGGTGCTCCGCCAGCAGCGCTGCCAGCACCAAGAATGGGTGCTTCATGTGCTTGATTTCGTCGATTTCGGAAATCTGCGCCACTTGTGAGACTTTGAGCATGAACTCTTGCCTGTCGAAGTCATTCAGACGTGATAGTGCGGTGGCACAGCAAGGTCCCGTGTTGGAATACGTCTTTGCCCAGCTCCTGATGCTTTTGTAGATATTCGATATATCTTCCCGGACCTTGGAATCGTCTTCCGGAATCCAGTCAGATTGGGCTAGCTTGAAAATGCTGGCCTGTGCCTTCCGGAGCTTGCTCATGGTGCAATCCACATCGCTTCGCGCTTTTTGGAGTCGCTTGGACAAACTTTCTGATCGCTGGAGTTGCTCGGATAGGATTGCCTGCATCTCTTCAATCTTCTGGCTCAAGTGAACGACCTCAGTTCCGTGATTCTTCTCCAGTATCGCATTTTCGCTCTTCAATATCGCATTCTCCTTCTCGACCTGCGTGACATAGCCTTTTAATTTTCGGGCCATTTCCTGCTTGCGCATCGTCAATTCAGGCAGCGTCTTGTCAGAGGTTGGGGCCGCCATCTTCTTCTCCGATTGGCGTGGAGGTGCATTGATCAATTCCCCATGCGCGTCCTTGGATGCGTATCCAATGTTGGAGCCGTTTTTCTCTGCATCCCGCTTAGCTTGGACAGGTTGTCTGTAAGGCCCACGTCTCGTGCTTCCTGGTAGAGGAAAATTGGGGAACATGGCCCGAAACTGGCCACCTATAACCATCCGGGGCAAGGCAAAGTGAAAGTTGAAGATCTGTCCTGCCGGGCGAAGAGATGTGGGCCTCAGTTCGATAAGAGGCGTGGTGGAGGTCAAGAGTGTGAGGATGAAGATGGAGTTGTGAGGATGAGGATGGGGTGAAGGAGTGAAGATGTCGGTTGGGGTTTTGTGTTGCATCAGAAGAAGACAGCTGCCGACCAGGACCGCACCTGCCTCGCGCTCAAGATACCTTGGGCACACCTGCCGTCTTCGCCCACCTCTGCGCACAAAAGCTCGTCTCCCTCCCACTCCCTCAACACAGCAACTCCACAACCTCTCAACACCCTCAACTCATCCTTCATCAGGTGAGACGTCGCCCTGCACACCACCACAATGGCGGATTCCCTTCACAAAATCATAGTCGGCCTCGACTACGGCACAACCTACTCAGGTGAGCTCACCCCGTCGATTACATGAATGCTTTCCAAACACATTCACGCTTTGTCCAAAGACCAGATCACGTCCCACTGACAGCTCTCGGTAGGTGTCAGCTACGTCACTTCGAGTGACGACAGCCTCGAGAAGATTGAGGTCATTAATCAATGGCCAGGAACCTCGGACACGGCCTTCAAGGTTCCTACCAGGATCGCTTACCCAACTGAGAACCCCAGTCTGGCTGTCAACAAATGGGGCTACTCTGTTACCGCCTCGATGGAATCGTACAGCTGGACGAAGCTACTCCTCGATACGCACACAAAGCTCACCGACTTCGACGATCCATCGCTCAGGAATCTTCTCGGCTCTGGTATGATGCGAATCCCGGCCGATAAATCAGCCCAAGAAGTCTGCAATGACTTCCTCACCGAGGTCTATCAGCACATGGTCAAGATTCTGAGCAAGAAGTATTCTGAAGACATCTACGACATTACTCCGGTGGAGTGTTGGATCACAGTCCCTGCGATATGGAGTGATGCCGCAAAAGCCGCCACCAAGAATGCGGCCCTCATGGCTGGTTTTGGTTCCAGGACGAACGACACCGTGCGCATCATCACTGAACCTGAGGCAGCTGCTCTGGCCGCTCTGAAGCCGCATTTGAACCTACAAAGCATTGATCCAATAAGACCGGGGGACAACGTCCTTGTATGTGACTGTGGCGGTGGCACAGTGGATATTACGACATACCAGATCGTGCGCGCTCACCCGCAACTGGACTTCAGGGAGATATGTGTCGGCATGGGTGGCAAAGTTGGATCGACCTACATTGATCGCAACTTTGATCAGTGGCTTACCAAAACGTTTGGCAGAGCGTACACTCAGATCCCTCTCAAGAAGCGTGGTCCCGGCAGCGCTTTAATGCGCTCCTTTGAGACTGCCAAACGAGCTTTCAGCAGTGACGTCGATGATGGAACCAAAGAGAGGATCATCGAGATTGAACATGCGTACATCAAAGCTCCGTCTTCCGCGCTCTTCGACGAGGAAGAGGCAACCTTGAAACTGACCTTTGCCGAAATGAAGAGCTTCTTTGACCCGGTAATCAACGACATCAGTCGTCTCATGAGCTCTCAAGCCGACCATGTCAAAAACCTTGGAAACGAAGTCGACCGCGTCATCATTGTTGGCGGATTCGGAGACTCTGATTACTTGATCGAACACATGAGAGTCTGGTGCAGAAGTCGGCGACCCAAGCGTCCAGTACTCACATGCCCGCCGCAATGTCAATCTGCTATCGTCAAGGGTGCTGCTCTCCGCGGCTTGGAGGATCTCAAACCATCGTCCAGAATTGCTCGTCGCCACTATGGCCACAGTTGGGGCTCGACTTTCTGCGAAGGCATAGACCCTGAGCGTCACTCCTACTACGATGAGTGGGATCAACGCAAGCGTTGCAGACACAGAACAGAATGGGGAATCAAAAAGGTTTGTATTTTGCGACTTTATTTCATCTGTTGCCAGGAAGTGGAAAGTAACACCTTGCAGGGTCAGATGATCAACGGGGACACGGAAGCCACAGTTACAGTTTCCAAGACAGTTTCGGAGCGCGCTTCCCGGTCTCGTGACATGAGGACTACTCGGACCACTATTTACTGCTGCAATGAGGACAATGCGCCGGAATATTCTTTCGGACATGGCGTGCAGGAAGTTGGGCATGTCGTCACTGAGTTTTCTGCGGCCGAAGTGCGCACGTTTCCCAAACGCAAAATAGGCAGGAAAACATCTCGCAAGCTCAAGTACGACCTCAAGATTACCTTCTCGGCAGAAGAGGGTGTCCTGGTATTCACAACCTACATCAAGGGAAAGCAAGCTGGAAATACCAAGGTGGAGTTCCACAACGACTGAGGAGCCACCAGGGCAGTTGTCAGGATGCTCCGAAACCCACCTCCGAAACCGGCTTGAATGCTTCTTTTGCGTTCCAATCATGACGACTACAGCACGGTAGCCGCCAAAAGTTTTGCACCTCGGGATTTGCTTTCATCATCATACTTTACGACACAGACTGGGTCAGACGTTTCTTCCTTCCTTTCGTGGCCACCAAAAGTTCGACAGCTCAGGATTTGCTTTCATCTGCTTTCATCACGACATCGACCGGACTGGAGACTTCATTTTCTTTTGGCTTTTGGCTCATCAATCTTCTCAAAATCAGTGGAATCGGGCTTGGAAATTTAGGTTGGAGGGTGGAGACAGAGTATCGGGTTGGGTAGAATCAATGCATATCGTGGCCATCGATGGAAGTACAGGTCAGGTGGCCTTAATTGACCCTGTGACAGGCCGCTGTTCAGTGCGCATGCAGGTACTTTCTGTGGGCCATCCGTAGGTGTTGGAGAGAGGCAACCGGAGCAGTGTGAGTAAGTCTCCAATATGCTACGAGGGCACAGTGCTGACACGCTGTTTCCGCCGACACAAGTGCCGGTCGTAGAAGATGCGCGAATGAATCCTCTCTGCGACAGCAACGAGCTCTGAGAGAAGCCGAATGCTTCTGCGCAATGCGCAATTTTGCCTGTGATAGTTAGGGCAAACAGCGGCTTTGAGAATCGCAGCATGCGTCAAGCACAACAAAAGACTCTCGCGTCGTCGTCTCGTCAGCGACGCCACTCTCCTTCCTTGGCCTTCTGCAGCTGCTGGCAGAGAGCGAGTGACCATTCTTTGACCGTGCTGACTTCCAACAGAAGCGCTGACCTTCCCCGGGACGTGCAAATTCGCCGGCAAGCCGAGGTGGACATCAAGCCTTCTGCCCGGCAGGGAAATAACAAACTCTCTCAAGAAGCCTGTCTCCTGCAACGCCCTCAGCCTTCTTGCGTTTTCTGCGACCGATGGCAGCGGTCGGAGCGTTTCTTCGGCAGCGCCGCGGTGCCTTCAGCGGAGAGAGAAGCCGAATGCTTTCTCAGGACAGTCGAAGCTTCCAACAAACGGAGGTGGACGTCAAGCTTGTAGCGCAGTATCGAAGCCGCAAAGTCTGGCAAGCAGCCTGTCTCCGCCAGCGCCCCTCGCCTTCTCGCCCTTTCCACAACTGACAGTCGCAATCGGTACGTTTCATCGACACTCCTTATCCTCGAAAGAAGCTGGACACTGACGCGGCATGGCCCCTGCAAACAAAGGTGGACATCAAGCTTGCAGCGAGGTATCGAAGCCGCAAACTCTAGCAAGCAGTCTGTCCTCGGCAGCGCCAATCATTTTCCTACCTTTTCCACCAATGACGGTCACAATCGGTACATTCCATCAACACCTCTTACCCCCGAAAGAAGCCGGGCGTCAGCGCGGAATGACCCAAGCAAACGGAAGTGGACGCAATGCTTCCAGCACAATACGGAAACGACACAATCCATCGGTCAGCCTGCTTCTGGCATCAGGGTTGCTGGCGCAGCTGTGACCGAAGCTTCACAGTATTTCCACCATTTGAGCTGGCTTTGTCGCGCAAACATCATGGAGCATTCGAATCGTTCACAGACGCAATCTGTCCCAGACGTTGTTACTGCGGCAGAACCTGCAGACGGACGCTTCGAAGTAGTTCCGCTGTAGGCACGCAAGCTCTGCTATGGAAAGCAAAGGGAGAAATCGGGAGCGGAGGAGCGCTTGGCGGTCGTCGTGGTGCTGGGCGCTTGCAGCACTGAAGGAGGCGTGCATGAAAGGCTCTGGACAGCATGAGAGGCCTGTTGTTTCTCAGTAGCACCTGCGGCCTCTCGAAGACAATGGCTCAGCGGATGTCTTTGCTTACCGCCTGGCAGAACGAGCGCCCGTGGTGTTGCAGTCCTCTCCCGGACGCCTACTCTGCCGGCGCTTCGTCTTCTTTGCCGTTCCTTGACGAATTGCGGCAGCCTGGTGCTCTTGCATTACGCAAACTTTTGCCGTGGAAGATCAGAGGGCCTGGTGCAAGTTGATATGTCACGCTTGACGGTAATGGAATTCAGTGAGGATGCTGACATTGATTTCCCAGTGCTACGTATCTGCCCCTTTCCCAGCGTGCGCAGAGTAATTTCGCCTGTGATTTTGTCATGCAATCTAACTCTTGGGGCAGACTTGATTCCAAGCCATCGCCTCGTTTAGTCCATCTACCTGACGCTCGTTGAGCCACACAGCACATTTTTCAATTGCAGAATTTGCAGGGGACGCAGCAATGCGGATGTTGGACAACGCAGCCCTCGAGATGCCAATCATGATGCAACGACCGACTGTCTTCTGGATCTAGCCAGTTTCAGGAGCATCAGCCTCTCCTGATCTCTGGATATGCAGTCTCACGCTGGACAGGTATGAAAATTATTGAAGTAGATGACGTCAATTTGTGAGTCGCATGTATCTGTCTCATTTCTAGTTCAAGGGGGCAAATATAAATTTGCGCGCTTTGCAACTCAACCCTCCCGCATCGACCGTTGGAAAACGCACCAGAAAACAAAATCTCAAAGAAACCCTAAAAGGTTCCCGGCCCTCTCCACTCTCCAACAACAAAGGGCTCCTCAGGGGTAGGAAAGGGGGACGCCGGCCTCAATTTGGTGGTAATTGACGGTCGTCTCGCCGGCAGGCTTTCCGTACGCATATGTCTTGAAAGTGAGCGTGCCCTGCTCGGCGTTCATGTTCATCCTCACCTTGAACTCGAAGAGGAAAACATCGCTTCCCATGCTCTGATTGAAGCGCTTGGGAGCTTTTTCGAAGTCGCTATTGGAGAAGCGGACCGTCACCTCGCCGACCTTCTCGGCTGAGAAGTTGCTCGTGTGCTCCGGTGGCGCGTCCCGTGAGCAAGAGTACAATGTCATCGTGCATTGAGGAATGTCTTCGCGTTCAAGTGGGAGCCACAGCCCAAAAGAGACCTCGGTATTCGAGTCGATCACTTGTCCCTGCGATTGAAATCAGTGAAACGATGATTCAAGGCCTGGAGTCCACACTGACCTTCTCAACGCTCCAATCGACGCGGTTGCGGCAACGCTTTGTGCCAAAGTACTTGCAGTAAAAGGCCTCAGCCTCATCGTCCACTCCCGCACGGAACGGCCTCGAAACACGATATCCGTAGTGGCGGCGCGCCAGCCGAGCAACAGGGCAGATGCCTTCGAGTCCTCGGAGGGCCGCACCTCGCACCACCGCCGCCTGGCACTGGGGCGGACAGGTAAGTTTGACATTTCCAGGTAGTTGAGAGCACCAGATCGACATGCGCTCGTTGAGATAGTCTGAGTCTCCAAAACCGCCGACCAAAATGACGCGGCTGATTTGATGGCGTGCGTCCTTGGCTCTGTCGACCTGGTGACTAACCAGCCGTATGATTTCGCTGATGACGGGGTCGAAGAGATCTTTCATTTGGTGCCTGCACTGACGATAGAAAGCCCAGTGTCCATGTGGGAGACATATCAGGGAAAAGGAAAAGAAAAGTGGTCGACACGGGCAGCAGGTACTTCTGTCTGCAAAGACTGGAAGCAAGCAGATGATTCTCAGAATGCACTTACCATGTCAATTTCACAGTCGCCTCTTCAGGATCGTAAAACTCTGAGGCAGGAGCCCTCATATTGATGTGATCGATCTCGATTTCCTTTTGATCAGCTCTGCCGAGCAGCTTAGACCCGAAAGTCCTCTTCGCAATCTCAAACGAGCGCATGAAGGAGCTCCCAGGTCCGCGTCTCTTCGCGGGTAAGGACAAGTACGCGTCGCCAAAAGTGATCGCCATCCAGGCGTTAAAGTGCGGTCGATATAAGTTGAGCCACACTTGGCGCCAATTCCAATGCAACCAGGGAGCTCGTCAAATTTCAAGGCTGGTTGAGTGGAAATGATGCGATACGTGGTGATGTCGACGGTCCCGCCGCCACAATCGCACACCAAGACTGCCTCGCCGGCATGGATTGGGTCAATCGACTGGGAGCGCAGGTGCGGCTTCAGTGCTGCAAGAGCTGCAGCTTCGGGCTCCGAAATGATATTGACGCGGTCAAACTCCCGTGAACCAAAGCCAGCGGAAATTGCAGCACTCCGCGTTGCATCCCTCGCTGCGTCGCTCCATATGGCCGGAACGGTAAGCCATAGATCAACAGGGGTAATTGAGTACACCTCCTGAGAGAACTTCTTGCGCAATGTGTGGACCATGTATCGATACAGGCCTGCAAGGTAGTCAGTGCAGACTTGCTTCGCCGTCTTACCCGGGGGCAGCCTCATCATTCCTTTGCCAAAGAGATCCTGCAGCGCCGGATCATCATACTCAGTGAGAGAGGTGTTGCTATCCAATAGAAGCTTCGTCCAACTGTATGAGACCGACCCTGCTGAGACTGCAAATCCCCATTTGTCGACGCCTGCGGTTGGGTTCTCGTCTGCATAAGCAATGCGAGAAGGCACTTTGGCTACAGTATCAGAAGTGCCCGGCCATTGGCTGATGATTTCGATTTTGTCCATGCTTGATTCGCTGGACACGACGTAGCTGATGCCTGGAGAAAGTCAATTACGTGAGTCTTTTTGTCATCTTTCATCATGGTAATTACCTGAGTATGTCGTGCCATAATCGACACCGACGATGATCTTTTTGAGACCTGTGTCCGTCATCTTGAAAAGGATTTCTCTGGGATGGTTGAAGTGTGTAACTTCTTGCTCTCATCGAGCGTGGAGAATTCAAGCTTTAATATACTGTGTTGCCAGGGATAGAAGGATTTGACTAATTCTCGATAGATCGGCAGATACGCAAACAAGGACGCAGTAGCCGCAAGACTAAGAAGTTGGCATTGTCCTCTTCCAATCGCTGAGTAAAGAAGAGAAGGCCATCGATCTGTGTTTCAATGAGCAAACAAACACCAGAAACCAGTTTTTGCACGTGCCTCTCCGAATGTTCCAAATTTGGCGTTTCGGGCTATTACGGGTTCTTTGGTGAGTGTTCCTGGGTCTCAATTGCTGGTCCTCTACCAAAGTTCGAGCACACTCCATCCACGGTACAATCGACTTCTATTTAGGGACGCACGTGGTATATGGAGGGTTTCAAACAGATCAGAGCTCCGTTCCAGCGAAATCGTATCCAAGAAATTCGCGTAAGTTCGCTTTTTTTTCTTTCTTTTTTTCAAGATCGCGTGCGCTCTATTGTCTGCGTCCATCGTTTACCTTGTCCTCACAAACAGATCCCTCACCATGCTCAAGAAAGGCTTCAAAATGGTCAGTGCTGTATTTTCCTCGCAGGATTCCCATGCTGGGCGCTCCAGAGAGAAAGACGGGCAGTGCCCTATTTCACTGGAATTGGCGCGAGTAACGGAGAGGCTGCGCGAAACGTACGAGGCAAAGTGCCAAGAGAACAAAGACTTGGCAGACCAGTTGGCAGCGTACAAGGCCATGGCCGAGACATTGTGCAAAGAAAAAGAAAGTCAGGCCAGCCAGCTGCGCGGAAAAATGGAAGAGATCCAGAAAATGGACAATCAGCTGGCCGAATCGAAGAAAACGACCAGCAGTCTATCTTCTCAACTCCAGGAGCAAAAGACTCTATTCACCAAGCAAGCGAGTCAAGTCAAAAAGCAGACGGTGCAGCTCGAAGGAAATCAGCGGAAGATGGCGAGCATGGACGCAGAGCTATCCAAAGCGAAAGAGGGAATGAATGGCTGGAAGCAACGCAGCGACTACTTCGCCGGCAAGACATCTGAGCTAAGCACACAGCTTGATGATTCGAATAAGAAGGTAGAGACAGTGACTGCGGAGCTGCGTATCATTCAAAGTCGTCTATTGGAACAGGCTGAAGTGGGCGGTGCCCCGCCCGAGGAAGACAACAGAGTGCGAGAAGTCCTGAGGAGCTTCTACGCAAAAGTGCGCTCGTGGGCGAAGCGGTACGCCGTGCCTTCGATGGCGGTAGCACTCGAATCGCTGGGGCCAAACCGTCAAAGCTTTTCTGAGCACCTGGGACAAGTTTCAAGCTTTCAGAACGTGCAGGACCTCTTGGATTTGAAGCATCCCTTCCTAATTCTGTCAGCTTTGCTCGCTGAAGCACTTCGTCGCCATGTGTTCGACAATCCCTTCCTCCTTTTCTCGTGGGCCGGCCAAAACGGGGAGTTGGCGCATTGTGCCGATCACTTGAACATTGTCTACCGGAAGCTACTCGAGAGTAAGTTTGTCCACTCAGTCCTAATGACGCGCTACTCTCGCTTACCAGATGCCGCAGCCAACAAGCCCGAAGCCCACACCCTGCGGACCCAGATCCTACGCACTATGTTCCCCGAATCTAGTTTCAACCAGACTGCGCCGAACCCCTCATTTATCACCCGCGAAGCCGCAGCAGCGGCTTATGGAAGCATTGCAGTCAGCTTTTGGCAATTCGCCGGCGTACTCATCCACCTTCCGGATAGTACGCTAGTACAGCAATGTTACGATGAGCTCCACCGCATTGTGGAGGAGGCTGGCGCTATCTCTGGCCACTTGGGCACGCAGCGTATCTCCTACGCCTGGGAGAGGTCGGCGACACTTCTGGGGCAGCCGTTTGACGTACATTCCGAAGGTGCACAGGCCGACAAATTGAACAAGCTCGATGACGAGGAGGACGACAGGTGCAACGGCATGCCTATCAAAATTGTCTTGACACCCTTTTTGACCAAGTGCGGGAATAGTGACGGTGAAAAATACGATGAGGGATGTATTGTTGCCAAGGCACGTGTGTGGATAGATGACCGTGGGGATGGAGATTTGGAAGACGAGCTGTAAAGGTGGAGCGTTTTGCGCAGCGAGACAAACATCAACGCCACATACGGTCTCTTGAAGCTCAAGAACTTCGCGCACGGGAAGCCTGCTGGCGGACAACCGTCAATTACCATCAATTTGAAGCCAGCACTACCACACGCGAGGCTAAACGGTCTTCTTTTCACGGGACACTTGCTGGCCCGGCGTGGCATTTCAGTTTTCCGTACCTGTTTTTTGAGCCTTTGCGCTCTCTGCGGTGGCAAAACGGCTCACAACGCAGTTGCAAACCAACGCCTTTCTCACCACCGCAGTTCTTGATTTTGATTTCGATCTTGCTGCCTGGGACTTGCAATTGACGGAGAGTTATTTGAGACGGAGAAGTGAAGAAGAGGGGTTGAGGCCCAGTTAGCTTCAATAAATTTTGCTTCCCGCTACCCCAGAATCTCCCGTTTCCTGGTTCTCTCGGTCGTCTCACGATCTGAAGCGTTCCCATTTCATGACATCACGACGCCTTCGCTGCGCTGCCGCCCCGAGGCTCCGTTTGCCAAACGCACCACCACGACGCTCTACGCTCCGCCTCGACCGCGCGACCTCCAAACTCGCCCTCTCGCTCGCGAATACCGCACCCCGAACACTGAAACAGCTCAAAAAGAAGAACAATCTGGCGGCCCCACAAAACACCAAGCTGCATCTCCTCCGTCCTGATCTTCGCTTTGTTCTCCTCCTCTCCTCATGCTGTCGCCAGCTTTCTCCCCATGACCTCCGGATTACATCCCTGCCAGCTTCGGGGATGCACCAAGCGACCGACCTTCTTGTCCCCAAGCACCAAAATGATGGCAAGAGCGACGACGATGGACAAAAATACGAGATGCGTCACATGGTGCTGCAGGGAAGAGTAGAGTAGAAAAGTGTTGGGAGGAAAGGGAACAAAGAAGTGGACGGCGCCGAGCGGAGGTGAGTAGATGCGCCGACAACTTTCCCTCCCCCTTCACTCCATTCTCGCACATTTCCACGTCACCGCCTCTTCTTCCACACAATCAAACTTCTATCAGTACCGCCCAATGCAAAGTCACCATGGCCATCCATCCGTCCTTCCAGAGATACAGCCAGAGAGACAGCTAGAGAGAAAACATTCAGTGCCCCCTGTCTTCTCTGAGCAAGCACTGACTGTCCAACGTCAGCGCAGCAGTCCATCAAACTCGACTGACAACCTCTTGCTCGTGACATCGGGCCCGCAGCCAACGGAAAGATCTTTCTCTGAGCTGACACTCAACCAAACAAGACCAAATCACCCCTTCGGCTATTCGGGCACCTGCTGCAGCTTTGATCGTCTGTGTCGTCCAGCGCTGCCGCCTCAAGTGACTCGGTATTCCGCTGTTTCCAGACTTTTGAATTTGCCTGAGTTGCCCGATCGGGCCACGCCGACTCGCCGCAACTTCAAACGTCTATCTCGTTAGAAATGGATTGGATTACCGCTTTAGGCAGTTCGAGAGGCTGTTGCAACTTCAAACGTCTGGGAAAAATCTCTGGCGCTATTTTACGCCGTTTTGGCGGTGTTTTCTTGGATGTCTGGCGCTATCTACAGAGCGTCCGGCCTTGATGGCTAGGTACGAAGCCAGGCGCTGTTATCGGCCAAAGGACTGGGGCAAAACGTCAACGGCCCTGGCCTTGGGCTACGAAATCGTCGCCGCCAACTGACGGCCGACTGGCATACAGGTAGAGCGAGCGCCGGCTGGCACAGAAATAGCGCCAGTCGGCGCAAAGCTTTTAGACGTTTGATGTTACTTCGATTACTGCATTGGGCTATGCAGAGTTGCAACGTCGAATGTCGAGGGGGAGAGAGAAACAGTAGCATTACTGATTCTCATGCTCTCTCATCTAGATGTTTGATGTTGCGCGAGCTGCCTAATTGGGTTATGAGAGTTGACCAATGTCGAACGTCTAGAGAGAGAGAGAAATAGTAGGACTACTGACCTCTCATAGTAATCTCTCGTAGTGGTTCTCTCTTTCTCTCTCTCCCTCCCTTTCCTTCTCTTCTCTCTAGATGTTCAAGCTTGCAACTCCGCGCGGCCTAATCGGGCAACTCGCGCAACTTCAAATGTCGATGGAAATTTCTGGCGATATTGACGCGTGGACGGCAGTAATGGCTGAGTTGTCTAAGATGGCGCGTTGTGCCGACTCATGGCCAGCTGGCGCAGGTTTTCAGACGTTTTATGTTACTTTAATTGCCTGATTAGGCAACGTTGAGTTGACCAACGTCAAACGTCTACGCAGAACTTTACTACTACTGTCTCTTGTAGTGATCTCTCTCGTGATTCTCTCTTCTCTCTACCTCTCTCTCCCTTATGTCTCTCTCTAGACGTTTGACGTTATTTCAATTGCCTGATTAGGCAGTGTAGAGTTAACTGACGTTGAATGTCTAGGGAGAGAGAGAATTGGTAGGACTTCTCTCTCTCTCTCTCTCTCACCCTCTCTCCCCCTCTCTTACTCTCTATCCCCCGTTTGAAGTCGTGGCTCTACGGAGCCGAATCAGGTAACTCGCGCAATATCAAACGTTTGGGGAGATTTTTGGCGTTATCTACGGGAGCGTCCGTCCTTCACGGCTAGGAAAACCGGCACTCTCAGATAGAGCGTCTGGCGCTGCCATCAGCCAAAGGAAAAAGTCGGCGCAAGTTTTCAGACGTTTGATGTTGCGTGAGCTGCCCGATTGGGATGCGGAGTTGCAACGTAGAACGTCGAGGGAGAGAGGGAAAAAGTAGGACCACTGACCTCTGACCTCTCATCACAATTCTCACAGTGATTCTCTCATCCAGACGTTCAATCTTACAACTCCACGCAGCCCAATTAGGCAATCCGCGCAACGTCGAACGTCTAGGTCAATTTCTGGCGCTATATATAGTGCCTACCATTGTCCTTACCATCAGCCAGAAAATACGGCCAGCCAGCGCAAAAACAGCGCCAGTCGGCGCAAAGATTCTAGACGTTCAATACTACTTCAATTACCGCATTAGGCAGTGTAGAGTTGACCGATGTCAAACGTCTAGGGAGAGAGAGAAACGGTAGGACTACTAATTCTCAAGCTCGCTCCTCTGAACTCCACGCAGCCCACTCAGGCAGCTGGCGCAACAGCGAACGTCGAACGTCTAGAGAGAGAAATAGTGACCACATGACCTACTCAACAGCCAAGATAGACACGACAGACAGCGCATCATAGCCTCCCTCAGGGTCCCTTACCAACGACTACGCGCGGGCCGTCCCGCTCCACTACTCTACCCTGGCCTGCCCCTGGCCTGCCCCTGGCCTTCCCCTTGTCTCACTTACCCTTACCCCTGCTCGGACCCTTACCCTTACCCCTACCACCCATCCCTACCTTACCAAATACGGAACAAGCAAGATGTCAGGTCGGTGGGCTTTTCCGTTCACCCAGTAATCAAGTGATCCAGTGATCAAGTGATCCAGCCATCAAGTCACCAGCCAATTGCCTTGTCTCGAGACTCTCAACTTTCAACTCTCAACTCTCGATTCCAGAGTACCGGCCGGCACTGAAGCAGCGACGCAAAAGAACGGACCGCAAGAAAGGCAGACAGCGAGGGAAGGACAGACAGATGGAGGCAAGAGGGACGGTCATCCCCCCACGCAAGCAAATGGTTGTCAACAGACTGCAATTCAAAAGGTGTGTAAAAAAAGGTTGGGACTGATCACATAAAAGGTTTCAAAAGAATGAAGGAGAGCGAGCGGACGGCGACGAGGCCAACGCCCAAACGTCCCTCTCTTCTTCTCTTGCTTTTCCTCCCCCGCCGCATCAGCATTCCCTCATACCCCCATATCATGTCGCACTTCCGCCCGGGGAAAAACATGGCCTACTACCACGAAAAAACCACATTCGATTCTTGGTTGGGATTATGAGAAAAAACGCACGCTCGTCCTCGCAC
>JAOWBF010052458.1:0-10651 GCA_028566175.1 Vinca major
TTGTTACTTTCTATTAAAAAAAAAAGAGGAAATGTGAACAGTTAATTTGAGACTAATAGAGTAATTTAATCATGGTTAAACTACTTTTCTTAATTATTGTGAAAGTCAAATGTGAATATTCAATTTGTGACGTAAGGAGTAATAAATAGATAAATAAAATCTACCACTTAGCATAAAAATTATCATAACCCTAACACACTGCCATCATATATTCCGGTAAAGAAAAAATATGTGTATGTAAAATTGAAAGCTTGAACATAATAATGATGAAATGGAGCCAATGCAAGCTATCCAAATGAACAGGAATCAACATCTCAAATAAATAACAGTATTTCACTGTTATAAACCTTTTCTTTTTTCCAATATATTTATCAACCAAGATATCTTACATTAAAGCAAATCCTGAGACAATTATTTTAATACTATAACCCTAACAAACTGCCATCATATTTTCTGGGAAAGAAAGAAAAAAATAACTGACAGCATTTTTCAATCCCATGATGTCTACAAGCATTCCAATACTTTTCTATGAGACACTCATAAAATAAAATATTATCGGACAGGGATGTCGAACCTGGAATCTATTAGTGCTGCCAAACTCCGCTAGCCTTCGACAAATCATAATATGAAGCAAGAAAATTAGGTTAGAAAATGCCCATAAGAAGATGCAATACATCAGAGAGGAGGCTGCTGACTATAATATCCATATCCTTCTTGAAGACAGCATCAGTTGAGCACCCTTTTGCTCTTTGCTGAATCTGAACTCCGCACCTTTGCTCTTTGCTGAATCGAAAACTAAAGTGTCCAATCAGGTAGCAATCTCGTCAACCTCAGAATTAAAAACAAAACTTGGAAATGTGGTAGTTATATCCCTGCATTTTGTTAGAGAGTAAAATAAAGCGAAGTTAAACGTCTTGATCCTGAAAAGGTCGGCTGCTACTGAACTTATGGATGAGTTAGTTCGATTTTCATACCTTAAATAAGGAAGTGTCATTATCTTCAGCAATGAAGGGTTTTTGGCCACAAAGTTGTGCCACTCTGACTTATCTATTTTTCCATCCTGGTTTACGTCTGCTTCCATAAATGTCTGTCAAAAACATTTAGCCGCGAACCATGAGTACAAACTTTTTATAAGCTCAACAACAAAGCTTGGAGAGGAAGAAACAGATATCAAAGAACAGGTAAAACCAAAGCTAATACAGGCTGTATAGCCCAGATTAACAGAGACAGAAAAATTGATCAAATGCACTAATATGGACTAGGCACGGTTATCAGCCAAGTGTCAGAAACATAGGGGAGAAGCTCAACCCCATTCATTTTCTCAGGTGACAAACGCCAATTTACCTGAGTGGAAATCAAAATGATGATCCAAGATATAAAATGACAACATATGACGGGTTATGACATAACTCATTTTACCGAGATATTTAAGCTAAAAAATGAAGGATATTCCTGAAAACCAGTAACACAAGTTCATGCATAGTCTTCTTCAAGCTTCTTCACGAAAGGCCACAATGGTGAATTAAAAACTTTGCATTTTCATCTTCCACGGTTTCTTGCAATTTTCAATTAGCCCATCAGAATTGGGATCGAGAACAATAACTACAACACCATATAACATGTTTATTAGGCCATGTAACTTTACCTTATTCAAAATGATTTCAATTGTTTCATCTACCAATTTCATCTCAGATTCACATAGAAGTGCAATCAACATTTGCTTGACCTATAGAGGCTACAAAAGCGTAAAAACCTTCATGAAGGCATTAACAAACACAAAAATCAAAACATCATTCATTTGCACCTATGCTACATACATCATCTATGTCATTCATCAACCAACAAGTACAGATATAAACTCCTTCACAAGACAACCCACAAGGATGCTAACTCCTTTAAGCTCATATTGTAACAAATGATTCCAACTCGAAGATAAGAATAACAAACCTCTTCTCGTTCGATATAACCCCTGCCATGCAAATCATAGAGCTTAAATGAAACTGCAAAACCAGAACAAACTAAAAGTGATTAAAATATATTTCTTTAGGTATGATATGTACTGCCGTTACCAATATCATTTCACTTACATTTTATCTTATCTTCTTGTGCAGCATT
The DNA here is from genome assembly GCA_028566175.1 of Vinca major. Taxonomy (NCBI): domain Eukaryota; kingdom Viridiplantae; phylum Streptophyta; class Magnoliopsida; order Gentianales; family Apocynaceae; genus Vinca; species Vinca major. Next base: position 2,116 of record JAOWBF010052458.1, read on the forward strand.
TGGGTGGAAAACAGTCAGTGATTTGACAAAATCACCAAAGTCAATAACTCCTTTTTGCTTCACATCAAATAGCTCAAAAATCTGTGGATCATAATTTAACAAAAAATATCAATTATCTGTTCGTGGAGATAAAGGCTACATCATCCAACTAGAAATAATCTACAATTAACATCAGATCTACTTTTGCGAGTGTGAGCCGAACAATATGGTGAAGCAGCCCATTACCCAGTTCGATTTACGGAAAAGGAAAACAGATAATAAGATAGCTTTATTGAACCACCCTGTTTGGGAGTTCCAATGGTGCAATGTTTTTGCAGAAACCCAGGAGGTAATAGAAAATAATATTTTCCACTCTAATTTGGAAAGTAAAATGAATAACTTTTTTCTCTATTCAAGGCCTATAACTAAATTCCAAATTCAGCCCATATATCACTCTGGCCGTACTCGATATTAAACTTTTTTCACAAGTTTATGGTGTAAATGTTTTGTTATATGTTATAGGCCACGGTGACAAAATCCATTTACCTTCCGAGTACTAATCGTTTTTTCGTACTTTTGAGAATATACATTTCGTTTATATTTTTAAATAATATAAATATTTCTGAAGTCACGGTTCAATTACTGACTACTTGCAGCCTAACCGTTCATTGAAATACTGAACTATGGACGGTAATTTTTTTGATTCACTGATTGGCCTGGTTTCTAAACCTTCAAAAAGATCCTAGATTCATTGAACCAACTTGAGAAATTTAGAGAAGATCAGGGAAAGAGAAGAAAATATTACTAAAATCCAAGAGAAAAAAAGGAATGTCAATAATATTACGCAACCTCGCAAGTTCAGCAATAACTATTGCTTTCTAAAATTCAAAATGGAAAAAATTTCCGAAGCAAAGGAGAAAAAAGAGAGGATCATGGATAAAATTTAATTGCAGTGCGGTTGAATTTGTTGGCAAACTTTAGTTTCTCTTCAAGGCTTTGTTTGGTACACGAAGCAAAGGGGAAGCGGGATAGGGAGTGACACCTTTTACTTCTTCTAGGGGAAGTAAATGCATTTACTTCAAAAAAAATCGCATGAGCGGAAGGGAAGTAAACCACAGATACCTTCTTATTATATTAATTTAAATTGACTATTGTACCCTTCAAAAAAACTAAAGTAAGGATTTAGAAGAATGTAGTAGGGATTTCACTGTCTTTTACATGACAAATACTTCCCATGGTTGATTTGCATAAGTAGAGGGGTACCTTTCCCCTTCCATATTTGCTCTTTCTCTCCCTCCACCTTTAACCAAATAAGAGTTTTTCCTCAAATACCTCCTTATTTACTTTCCCTGCGCCATTCCCTTCCACTTTTCACTCATACCAAACATAGGCGAAAAGTTGTTAGAGAATTATTTCTCCACTGTTGCAATGGTAATCTATCCTACTCATGCTAGTAAAAGCACAAGGACACATACACTCACCGGCTCAATTTGCAATTAATGAATATGCATTTCCACACTATGTTTAATTGCAATATTTACTCGACTTTTCCTTTATGTGCAACCATCTTAAAAAAAATCAGCGATCAATAAATTTCCTAACCAACAATTTACACTTCTCGTCATCTAGCATTCCTCTTCAATTGAATTGAATTCAATTTCCGTTCAGTCTTTCGCTCTCCTCTTGGGTTTCCTAGTATATAATGCCCTTTTGGAGGTTCAATACCAAAACAACAATCACTTCTCCAACTCTATCATCATAGTAGTGGTAATAGCAACCACCTTTTTTGCAAATTGGAATTGATTCTCCATCCCGGCCGAAATTCCTTCTTCCCCTCTCTACCACCCATCCTTCACAATAAATCCTTATCCAATTCTTGATCTAGAAAAGTCACCAGTCCTTCCTCCTTAGGTTGGCAAATGCTTCTCGATCTGAAGGTGCCAAGGCATCCAGCATTTGTTCACTCACTGTTCATCAGAGAAGCTTCAAGTTCAAGTGATCATTTATACGCATTACTTACCATTGATTATTCTTGTTTTAGATTTTCACACATATTTTTATAGATTTTGACTCCTTTTATGTTGTTGTTTATACTTGATGAAGTAGCTCCTCGGAAAAGGTAGCAGCCATGAATCACCGCATTCAAAATGTTCCTTTACTCGATCTGGAGCTGAGCTTGTCACCACCAGGGACGAAGCCCCCTGCTCAGCCCCTAAGCCTATCGTCCAATGTGTTACCCCCAGGGATGAAGCCTCCTGCTCAGACCCCAAGCCTATCATCCGATGTGTTGCCACCAGGGATTAAGCCTCCTGCTCCTCCCCCAAGCCTATCATATGAGGTGTTACCACCAGGGATGAAGCCTCTTGCTCAGCCCCCAAGCCTATCATTTAAGGTGTTGTCAACATCCCCAAGTTCATGCATCTCCTCAGAGCACAAGCAGGAGGAAATCGTTAAATTCTCCAATAGCCCTGACGCAATATCAATGGTATTGGCAGGTTGCCAACGATGCCTGATGTACATCCTTATGCCGGCAAAGAATCCCAGATGTCCGACATGCAAGGGCACTGATCTCATTACAGATTTCAAGAAGAACGGCTCAGCCTCCACCTCCAACACCATCACCACCAACAAGAAGCACTAGAAGAACTAAGCATCAGAAGAACTCCTATTCTGCTATGCTAGTCCTTATGTTTAAGGAATTATCTTAATTTTTGCTTTCGTTTTCACCCCTTTAAAGTAGTTGTTCAGGCTCCGCCATTTTCTTAAATTATAACTATTCATAAAAAGAAACCAAATCAATATATGCTGCTCAGTGTAGCTTTGCATAGTTTCTAGTTTTCTTAAATGATTCAAAAGCCATCATAGTTACCAGGTAGTAAACACGAGAAATAATGAAACTAGCTTCACTAGAACAATTAGCAGATTAATCTAAAGTTTGAGACATCTCAGACCAGCTAATCTAGTGTGTTTGGAAATGAAAAAATTCTATGGCAAGAACGGTAGGAATTAATAGAAAAGAATTCAGACTATTCAACATAAAAATAATACGAGGAGAAAATAGAAAAAGTTTAATCCAAAAATTATGATGAATGCTTACCCGATTGGCGAAAAGGTTCTCCCTCTTTTTCTATTCTTGAACAAAGCCAATTGAAATTCTTCCTGCAAGATCAACAAGAATCATTCCCCTCTACATAAAAATCATTTGGCATATCAATTAATTGAAATCTTCGTAATAATAGAAGTTGAATAATCAGTACCCCAAAAATTATAAACAAGCAGCACGCCAACTAAGAGACAAACACTGAAACCAGAATATTGCTGAACAATGTCTATCCTAAAGTTTAAGAATTTGATAAACTTGGCATTACTATTTGAGAAAATCACCATTTATGCCCCTCAAGTAACTTTGGTTTTTTGGGTGTCATTTATGCACCTGAGAATTTACGAGGTGCCATAACTAGACAAAATGAGCGGAATCCGTAGATCCACGGTGGTGGACACATGCACGATTTTAAGGTCATGGCTGCCAAGTGGAACTCCACCACTTATGGGAACATCTTCCACAGAAAGAAGAAGATTCTGGCTAGGATTAAAGGCACCCAACTAGCTCTTGAGACTAACCTGTGCTCCTTCCTGATTAATCTTGAGAGATACCTTCTTAATAAAATTGATAATATTTATAAAGAGGAGAAATTGCTTTGGGCGATTAAACCGCGTTTGGATTGGCTAGTCTGGGATGATCTTAATACTAAGTATCTTAAGACTCTGACTATTCATAATAGGAAGTGTAATAGGATTCTGTCACTCAAAAGGCATGATGGTACTTGGGAGTTTGATCTATTGGCCGTTAAAAGTATGATCCTTAATCACTTTAAAGACCTTTATACCACTTCAAACAAGTTCAGTAGGTTCAATTCTGAACCTTTTCCTTTCAGTTGGGATCCTAGTAATTTTCAAAGCTTCAATCACCTTCAAGCCCAACCAACCATGCATGAGATTAAAGCTGCTATTTGGGGATTTAAGCCTTATAAAAGTCCGGGGCCGGATGGTTTGCATCCTATTTTCTTTCAAAAGTTTTGGAATACCCCGCAACCATCTGTTTCATACTTTGTTAAGGGTGTTTTTTATCGTGAGCCTTACAGGAAACATTTAATGATACATTCTTACGTCTCATTCCTAAAGTGGATAATCCGGAGTCGGTGGGCCAACTTAGACCCATTAGTCTTTGTAATACTATTTACAAGATTATCTCGAAGATCTTGGTTAACAGAATTCGCCCGATCCTCACTTCGATCATCTCTCCCCATCAAGGAAGCTTTATCCCAGGAAGGAGATGTGCGGATAACATGGTGCTTGTTCAAGAAGCGATCTTTACTCTTACTAAGAAGACTGGAAAGCAAGGTGCTATTGCTATCAAACTAGATCTGGAGAAAGCTTATGACAGGTTGGAGTGGGACTTCATTAGAGAAGCTCTTAAGTTCTTTCTTTTCCCTGTTGACCTTGTTCAAATAATTATGAACTGTGTTTGTTCATCGCGTATGGCTATTCTTATCAATGGAGAGCCTTCAGAATGGTTCTCACCTACGAGAGGTATTCGACAGGGGATCCTCTCTCGCCTTAAATTTTTGTTATTTGCATGGAGTATCTCTCCATTAGTATTGAGAAGTCTGTTAGGCTTGGCAGATGGAAACCTCTGAACATTAGTAAGCAAGGGCCTGTGGTTTCCCATTCTCTTTTTGCTGATGATATCATCCTTTTCTGTATGGCGGATGACGAAACTATCTATGAGGTTGAGAGTGTTCTTGATTATTTTTGCAGAAGATCGGGGCAACGAATTAATCTTGCAAAGTCCAAGTTCTGCGCCTCGAAGAATATGGACCATGCTAAGATTTCTAGTATTGAAAACCGATTAGGCATTAGATGCACTGACAATTTTGGTAAATATCTGGGTTTCCCTATTTTCCAAAAAAGACAGAGGAATTCGGACTTTCAGTTTATACTAGAGAAAGTTCAGAATAAACTCGCGGGTTGGAAGGCAAACTTATTGTCTATGGCGGGAAGGTGCACAACTATCCGATCTTCATCTTCCCAAATTTTATCATTTTACTCTCAGTGTTTGCCTATTCCTATATCTATCTGTGATAAAATTGATAAGGTTCAACGAGATTTCCTTTGGGGCTCGTCACCTGATAAGAGGAAGTTGCACTTGATTAGATGGGATAGAGTTTGTAAGCCTATAGAAAAATGGGGCCTGGGAATTAAGAAAGCTTTGCACATTAATAAAGTGGGGTTAGCTAAATTTGTTTGGAGGGCTATAAGAAATAAAACGAGTAAGTGGGCTTGGGCATTGAAGAGAAGATACCTCAATAATGTGGATGGGGCTGATGTGATTATTAAAAATAAACCGGGCTCTATCAATCTCAAGGCTTTGAAGAGCGGAATTGATATTTTCCATAAGTCTTCAACTTGGATCCCTGGTTCCAGAAATGTTATTCGTGTCTGAGAGGCCTGATTGAAGGACCTTTAAATAGAAATGAGGAAGATATGTTGCTTAAGCATTTGTATAGGAGTAATGGTACCTGGGACCTGAACTCTTTATCTTTTACTCTTCCTGCTGCCTTTGTCAAGTGTATTACAGCCGTGCCGAGACCCTTGGTGGGGCTTATGGAGGACCGTAAGAGATGGAGAGGTAGTGCAAATGGGAATTTCACTTTGAAATCAACGCTGCTGAGTATACTTGATACAGATTCTGATACTAAAGTCGATGATTCAGAGTGGAGTTGGATATGGAAAATGAACTGTAATCAAAGAATTAAATTTTTTATGTGGATGTGTAATCATGGCCGGTTAGCAACTAGAGAGCAGTTATTCAAGAGTAATATCAGTCCTACACCTACTTGCCCTTTTTGCGATTTGGATGAGACGGTGGAACATGTTCTTAGGCTTTGTGATAAGGCCAAAGAATTTTGGGATTGTCTGATGTTTCAACAGGTGGGCACCAGATTATCCAATGCTCCATTTCACATTTGGCTTCAAAAAAATTGCACAAATACAAATGCCTCACGTTATAATGATGTCCCTTGGAATGCTATTTTCTCTTATGGGTGTTGGCTTCTTTGGACTTCTAGGAATAGTTTTGTTTTTTCTCCTAATAAACCTATTCCCAATGTGGTTAAGGAGACTATCAGTAAGGCCACTGAATTCATGGCTTTAGGAAGGAGAGCTACTACGAGTAAGAGTACTCGTAATATCAATATTTCATGGAAACGGCCAAGAAATAATTGGATCAAACTTAATGTGGATGGCTCGGCTATTGGGAACCCGGGAAGGGGAGGTGCAGGAGGTCTTCTTAGAGATCATAATGGTGAATGGATTGTGGGATTCTATCGCAATTTGGGTATTTGCTCTAATAATGTGGCGGAATTGTGGGCTTTAAAAGATGGTTTGACTGTTGCTATTGATCTTCATATTGATAAACTTGCGATTGAAATGGATGCAAAGGTTATCATTGACCTTATTACTGAAACTAGTAATGATATTCACCCTTTATCTACACTTGTTAATGATTGCAGGGAATTACTCAAGAAGATATCTGAGAGCACCATTGCACATGTGTATAGGGAGGCGAACTCTTGCGCAGACAGCTTAGCCAAAGCGGGAGGATGCACTTCTTCTTTTGGGTTAATTTTGTTTCAGTCTATTCCCCCTTTCGTTAGCCAATTAGTGGCAGGGGATGCCCGTGGGGCGGTGTTTAGTAGAATGGTCTGTAATGCTGTCGAACCTGCTGTGTTGAATGCTCCAAACTCTGGCAGTCTGCCTATTTTGCCTAATATATAATATGCTCTTATTTTACCACAAAAAAATAAAAATAAAAATATCATCAATGGCCAGCATGCTTTGTCCAAGTCCTGAAATTTGGACATGATTTTTAACTTTTATAAGACTCGAAATTGACCTCATGTCAGATTTTCTCCCTACTCAAAATGTAAGCTTTTATTTCGATTCGACACACCAAAAAAGACAACAAAAACTTTTCTGGCTATAATAGGCCATTTTTTTTGTTTAAATAATAAAAAGACTTTAGGAAAAATTTTGTCCGACTATCTCACATTTATTCAAATTAGCCAATTTTTAACTGAATGAGTTTAACCGACAATTATTTCGCTAAGTAATATTCCTTTTGTTATAATAAGAAGAGTGAAAGGATAAAAAGGTTAAAAGTTGATCTTAAAATTTTTCCCTCAATATATCCCCTTCAAAAAAGAAAAAAGAAAAAGAAAAGTATTCCTCAATATCATGCACTTAAAAATCCAAAATTATAACAAAAAAAAAGAGAATTAATAGTCATTTTGGTCCCTAAATTATTTATGGTTTTCCAGTTTCATCATTTTCACTTTTTTTTTATCCCCAAATAATTTACAGATTGCCACTTTCATCTTTCCATCAAATAATCCGAAGTTTTCCATCTAAATTAACCAAGTTTGTAATAGCGGCTCAATTTTTAAGGGTTAAATAGACAATTCAACTCAAATTTACTTAACAATAAAAGTCAACTAAAACTTTTATTATTTTCTTTTCTTTTCTTTTAGTCTCTTCTTCATCCTCCTCTTACTCAACCATAACCTTCCTCCATCTTCCCTTCTGCACAAATCACCCTCCAACCTCCTCCTCCACCAACTCCATTTCTTTCAAATAAATAAATCTAATAATATTTTTTCATACTTTACAAAGCGATATTGTCGAAAATGAATTTAAATCTATACTAAGGTATATGCCCATCTCTTGGGTAGTAGAAAACAGAAAATGAAATGAATTAATTAATTTCAATCACAAACCTATAAAACTCAGCCAAAATTTAAAAAGAAACAGCATAGCTAACAACGGTATCTCATACAATTGCTACAAAAAAAAAAATAATAATGTAAATTTTAAAAGACCCTAAAATGAAATTTCTTTGCAATCCAACACTTCTTTCCTTTATGAATTTTTTTTACCCATAATTTAATTATCAACTCTCTCTGGTTTTTGAATAGGCGATTTTGATTGATTCTGGCGCAGTGGAACAAGAGTTTATTGAAACCCAATATTACAAAGAGTTTGATTCTATTGATAAACTACTTCACACACTATTTTTCTGCAACCTTTTCCTTCTTTTTTTGTTTATGGTTTTTTTCTTTCACGTGGCACTGTTCTCCTTCATGAATGTGTAGAATTCTAGATGAGTATGGGTATGTGTGAAATGTGTTTAGATGGGTCTATGTACAATTGAGATGGGTTGTAAATAAATAGTTTTGTTTTCCATTTTGTCTTTGCAGGAGAGAGTTTTAACCCGTTATAACACATCGTCAGTTTGGACGTAAAATTTTCAATTATTTAACGTAAGGATAAAAGTGACTAAAGTAAATAAATTGATGGCCAAAATTTTATTCACTTCGATTCAAAATATAAGTTTTTTTTATGAGTGGTTATTTGTTGCAAAATACTCCCTCCATTCCTAAATATAAGACTCTTTAGACAATTTGAGAAAATTAAGGAAGTTGTCATTTCCACATAAACT
>JAOWBF010052986.1:0-10648 GCA_028566175.1 Vinca major
GTCATACCCAATTTAAAATTAGTCAAACTGATTTCGTCCCAAATTCGACCAATTTAAATTTGATCGTGACCGAATTGTCGAATTACCGAATTCAAATTACCAAATTGAATTCAAATTTGGTCAAAATTCGGTAAAAATTGAATTTGCTCACCCTTCACATTATTATGCATTGGGTACAATTTATTATTTAATTCGCACATTGCCGGACTGGGGTCCATTGAAACAGAGAAAACCATGAAATTCTGTCGACCGTCCATACTGATTTAGACGTGGCCCAAGATAGAAGGAATGGTTCAAATTGTTCGTTTCTTGCTTCCATTGACTTTTTCTGTGTTTATTCCTCATTGACGTTATTCAGACACGGGTCTTGCCAGTGATAAAAGGATTCCAATTAGTTAGAGTTCTTTTTTTATTATTTTTTTGAGCAATAACTAGTCATACTTTCCTCCACAAAAAAATAATAATTCTTTTTTTCAATCGAACCACCTTAAAAAATTGGGTCAGATTAAAATTCAGTTCGGATTACACATATTAAAGAAATATTTAAATTGGAATCGAAATTTCCATCATTATGTAATAATTGCGATTATTAATGATCACATTTTGATCACTTAATAAATTCGCACCTTTTAAGTTAAAAAAAAAAAAAAAAAAGAAACATGAGTAACTCTAGAAAGTGTAAAATAGTATATTAGTATAACAATTCATTTGTCTTGATAGATATGCTTGGGTATCTGATTATACTTTTGTGTTGAGAAACTAGAAGAAAATGACACGTATATATGGTGTTAAGAGCTATTTTCTTCAGCATTTATAAAGAAATTAGTTACTCAAAATTAAATATTTTCATATTTTAAATCTTAGCAATTAAATTATTTATTTCAACGAATAAAAATCAATTCGTAGAGTGCTATGAAAACCATTCATCACTAACTGTCTCCATTCATTTGTACCATTTTTTTTGCTAAGTATTCATTTGTACCAATTCATTAAGTATCAAATGCTCTTTTCATTATATATAATATATGTTTTTATCAAGTTAATACTCGAGTAGAGATAGCATGGATGATGTCTGCACCCCAAATTTTGAAAATTGTACAATGTACTTTTGGAAAGATTACTTCAATAGAATTAAAATTATTTAGTTTCACTTAATTAAAAATATTTATATAGTTCTTTATTATGTGTTTTTTATATATCTCACCTGCCGCACTCAAAATTGCTAGATTCATTGACGAGCAAGATCAACTCGTACGATACTAACTCAATACTTTTTTCCAAAATCTTTAGGATCTCATTAGTGTTTGATTTTGCATAAAAAGTTAAGAACAGAGAATATAATTAGCAGAGTCCACGAAGTTTCTGATCCAACAATGACAGAAACTGATGGGAATCCACTTCTTAAAGATTCTCTCTTAAAAGAAAGCATCTCCTAATTCTTTTTTTCATTTCCCTCGGGTACGTGGTCCTCATACACAAAAGGCGATGTTCACTCCCACAGGATATTGTGGGGATGTAAATTAAGGTGAACCAGCGGCTTGATTGATGGAATGTCTTATCTTATCCCACCGCAAAAAGTCACCCCCACACTGGAGGATTGAAACTTACACACTGCGGCTGCCAAGATTCCTCTCCTACACAATCTGTCACCCTCAAACCAACTAGGCTACCCTTGTAGATTTTTCCAACATTCTTCAATCACACATTGTGTGGATAAGAATCTTTTGTCCTTATTTGGTATTCTATTTCTTTCTTCTAACTAATACGAAATTAAAATATATTAATTTTCAAGTAAAAAATTATAACTTACAAAAAGATAGTGAAATCCGAAAAAAAAATGAATACATGTCAAACATCTATTCGTGGACTATGAATTTTTGCCATGTCCTATAGCTCATATAGGGTTGTTCACGGTTAGGATGGGGTTTTGCTATATTAACAATACTTGGGTCTATTTGCAAATATATATCGTTTTATCAACTCGTACTATATACTTTGAAGAATACTGATTAAATAAAATGTACGAGTTTTTATAAAATATTTCAAAGACAAAATGATAGAAAATTAACTGTATCTATTAAAATTGCAGAGCACTTACCAATTATGTTATCCAGTTTTTTTTTTTTTTTGGTCATAAAAAGTTTAGGTGGGTTCGGCTCCGGTCACCACAACGGGTCAGGACAAGCCCTAGGGACTATAGATCGCTTACAAGGGTATTTACAGATCACTCACTAACACAGCCCCCATATCGGCAGCGGGAATTGAACACATCACACTTGTAAAGACGTGTCAAATTCTTACCAATTGAACCAACTTGTGTTGGTAATTATGTTATCCAGTTTGGGTTGGATGTTTGGCCCAAAGAAGGAACAACCAAAAAATCCATCTTCCTAGTCAATTCGGCTGCAATGCATAATATCAATTGTTCCTCATCTTGCGGAACAATTATGAGGCGTCAGATCTAAAATTTGACTGCTTAGACAATTTATTTATTGAGACCCAAATGATCTCAGCCGTCCAATGTTTAGTCCGACGACCCAAAATTGTTCCACATGGTGAAAAACAATAAATATGCCACACTATAGCCGGCTCGCTTCCCAGTATCTTGAAGTAACTCAACTGTCACATCCCAAAACATAAAACATCACAACCAAAATAAATCACAAAAGAAGGAAATTCAGTTGGATTGACTCCACTTCTGACTTGTAAACTCTTGGGTATGTCAGGAGTTCAGTTCATTCTTTAGTTCGACTGTGGAAGCAGAGAAGAGATGGGGTAGGTGGGTGGTGTTGCCGGAGTGGGAGCCTGTGGCCTTTAAAAACGCGACTATTTTGCCATGGAGGGCTAAGAAATGGAACAGGGATGAGAGGGTTTTGACAGTGGCTGATAGGGGAAGGAAGGAGGTTGTGGCTGATGACGGGATCTATTAGGTGGTTGTGGCGGATATGGGAGGGGGGAAGAGGGTTGAAGGTGGAGAGAGGTTCGGCATTGAAAGAGATCGCTATGAAGGAGAGTTTGGGAAGTTTGTCCATTCTCTGAACCATTCTCCAATTCCTCAACCACAGTATATCCTTCAATGGCTTTACCAAACAAACACTACATGTTTTCCATCAAGCCAAGGTGTTGGGGGCAGTAGTAATAAAGAACTGAGATCCATTCGTATTTGGTCCAGAATTCGCCATTGAAAGAATGCCGGGAGTTTCATGCTTTAGCTTGAAGTTCTCATCGGCAAACTTGGTTCCAAACATTGATTCTCCTCCATTTCCATTCCCCCTTGCAACAAATACCACCCAAATAGACCCATGATGTTTCTCAAACAGATTAACGGAAATCTTATTACTGTCCATTTATTCACCACTAATTGGGTAGGCTTCTGACCCTATATAGTACTAACTCAGGCAAAAAATCATATGTTTCAATCAATTACAAGTGTAAATATAATTGAAACAAATGTTCACATAGCGAATTCCGATTTGTTGGAGATGGATACACACGGGGACATCCTATTTTCACCCAACTTAATATAAGTTGTTTAAAATATCAATATTAAATCTTCAGTGGGGACTTGTATATAACTAATCCTTAATTTTTCCTAAACGACTAATATTAAAGAAGGTAGAGAGTATTAGATAAATCATTATATATGTTTCTAATTTAAGAAATCTGTAGTACATTCCCTGCCTCTGCTAAATTCTCAAACAGATTGATGAAAAGATTAAAACTTTAGTTACATCAAACAGATAATTTCATATAATCAACATTAAATTCATACATCAATAAACACTAAATTCATATAAACCAACATTAGAAAATCATTCCAGAAATCTATTTATTTATAATAAAAAAAAGAATATGTTCGTGGTCAAATGAATCCTCTTCACGAATTTCAGAGAACCTCAAAATATACACGATTTTATCCTTCAATTTTGCACAATTTTTGAGCTCTACAAGTTTTGATTACAAATTTAACCTGTAGGCCTTCGACATGTGCTTTTTCTTCTTTGAAATTTCAAAATTAACACAGAAAATTGGGTATTAGGAGTGAGAAGAAATTTACCTAGAGAGCAAGGGCTTCTAAAAAGGAGGCATGTGGCTTTATATAAGAGAGGTAGGGGAGGGGGATTTTAGGGTTTAAGGTTTTTGTCTTTCCAACTTGGTCCCAAATGTTTATATTATTTATCTTTTCACCAACACTCTTTTGTAGTTTCTCAAACAAAATCTCATTTGTATTTGTGGTTCATTTTGGTCCTGGCTAGCTATCCAGTTGGGATCGTGCTTAACTAATATGATTAGTTGGGTCATTTGATATAATCTTTGAATAGTTGCATAAGTTGTCAGGTCAAACGGTCTGACAATTCAAATTAGTCCAGCATTGTATTTATATTGATGTTAACACTGAAATCGTACTGTTATTTGTTTAATATTTTACCACCTACTTGCAAGCAAAATCCAAGTGGTCCATACGAAGATCGTGGTCTCCAATATTTGCTCCTTGAATTACTGCTCATAAATTTATTTCATTAGTTAATTACAATTTGTACTGAAAAAACAGTTTAATTGAATAAATACAATAATGCCGAACATGAATAAACTCAATACATCATATTGTGTAGCTCAAAGTATGAACTCAAAGCATCCAACTTACATGAGCATACAAATTAGTGAAAGCATGTATTAGAATAAAGAGTAACCTAATTTTATTAAACTCGCCCTCCATTTTGAAGTCTTACTTAAATCTTACATTGTAATGGGCGAGATGAAAAATAATTTTCGATTTTTGTCTTGAATTTCGAAAAAACTGAACTTTTTAAGAAAAAAAGTATTAACTGGGGGAGAAATTCTCATTAAATCTTAAATAGAAACCCTGTTCAAATACTCTAGTGTGGGGTAACCCATGATGGAGTTGCAGCAAATTATGATCAAGTGTTGGACTCCCTATATTTAATACCATGGGCATGAGCCCTCCAATTCTGATAAATGTACAATCTACAACTCAATGATAGACTCGAACAATACAATGCTCAAATTTAGTCAGTTTCTTGTTTTTTCTTCCCTTTGTCTACAATATTCCAGATGAACAGAATTATCCAAGCCATTGGGTACAGCGCCGCTCACCACTGCCGCCAACAGCGTGGCGAATACTGATCTTTTGAGTAGCATACTTCTGCTGGAGATGTTCAAATGCATTCACATCAAGTTTCCCAGATACAGATTTACCTTGCTTCCTGCGCATATGTTGTTCCCGAATAGAAACCCAAAGTTTGTCAATTGCATCCCTCTGTTTTGAGGTAAACCTGGAAATATTATCATATGCATGCTTCACTAAGATGTCAATCACTGTTTGGCACCTGAAAATGAAGCCAAGTTATACTGCAAGAAACAAGTGCAAAACATTTCAAATTAGTCTACATTTGCACTTTTTATTTTTTCCATAGTAACTCCCACATTCGCAATAATATATGAACTTTTACCATTCTTATCCTTTTCGTGACCACTACTCCAGTTTCCAACAAGTAAAAGAGGACATATTAGTCTTTTTGCCAGGGATTTTTTATTTATTTATTGTTTTTAGAACTCCTTAAGTTGTGTGAAAATTGCAAATGTGGTACTTATTCTGGACGGAGGGAGTATTAAGGAACACCAACCGAATCTTATAGAGAATAAATAGTAAGAGGGGAAATGGAGACTTACCATGGGATTTTGTACCGTCGTGCAGCAATCTCTAAACAGGAAATCAATGCTTCCCTCTGTGCTTTCAGAAACCTCTGGTTCTCATCCTCTTCCTTTCCAATTTTCTCCGTTCCTTCTCTTTTCCCCTTTGCTTTACCATCTTTCTTTGATGTGCTCGGAATTAAAACATCAAGTCCAAATGGATCCGCCTCTTCCTCTTGTCTTTTGGGTGTAGGACCTGCAGAAGACTCCTGGCTTGACTGTCCACCAGCATTTACAATCTCCTTTACATCATCCAAAGCAGCAGCTTCTTCTTTGTCATCATCAACAGTTGCAACGGGAAGACTTGATATGGCTTCTCTTATTCTCCCAGAAGCTTTTGCAAACTATAGCATACAGAAAACCCATCAATCAGCTTACCGAGGCGAAAAGTAGAAGCAGAAACAAAAATATTAAGTCATGATGCACATTGACATTTTCAAATTCTAACAATTTAAACTCTTCAATTTGTAACTGACAAAAACAGTTGTTTTCTGGGATTGAACTGAAGATTTCAGAGGTTTTCACAGGGAGGTTCTCATGATGTCCAGAACTGGGCCTCCCCTGACCCCAACCCGACAACCAACTATAATTTCCCCATATCTGTCTCATTAGAGGTGGCCTTGAGATCAAGCTGCTGAATGTGCGCCAGTGAAGAAAGTGGAAGATGATCTTAACAGAGAGATCAGGAAGAAGCATAGAGAGTAAACACCAATAACAGGGAGTACCACAAATAAAAGCGAAAAAAGAGTATGGCTTAAGACCATTAGACTGAGGGGCATCAAAGCTCAAAAGGGAACTTGGTATTGATAGTCTACAAAAGCAACAGAAAGGCAAACAAAGTGAAAGATTTGCCAAAGACTTGCTCCATCACAAATCCGAACCGATGTTGTATTAGAGTTTTGCTCATAATCACATCAAGTAACGAGTAGAATAAAAGAATAAGAAACATACCACAAAGCTGTCATCAGTGAACAGGTCATTAGCCACAACAGCCCTAATCGTCCATGAGCGCAACATATCTTGCTGCTTCTTATTAAAGCACTGCAAGAAAGTGGTCCACACCAAGTTAAATTTTATTCAAGAGTGGAGTCAAAAGTGGCATCCAAAGAAACTCGAAAAAAAAATTGAACTCGCACCTCGATTGTATCTTGTGCTGCAGAGAACAAAGCATGATAATCTGCCCGTACTGAGGCCTCATTGCAAGAGGTGGGCGAGGACATTGCTCCTTCAAGTATCGCAAAAAAGTGATCACCAGTTGAAGGCTTGACACTTCCAGCCTGAATCAATTTTATAGCAAGCTTTGACGCCTTGCTGAATTTCGAGGTATTCTTTATATGTGATCCTATTTTTTGCATAGCATCTGTAACTTGTGCCTCTGAAGCATCGGTTGTCGTCTTAAACCTCAGTCGTTTTCCAGATACAGCCTCTGCGAATGATAATCAATCCCATTGTTACTTAAACATTGATGAAAACATGGCAATTACTGGTGATAGAGAAAAGTCCAAACCACCATCCTCCCCCAAAAGCATAAACAATCGGGTGCCAACCCTAATAAATCTAGGAACCTAAACTACTTCAGCAACTCACTTGGTAACAAGGACGGAGCCAAGGGGGAACGCAATGGCGCCCACTCCCAAAATTTCTGATAACTATACTTTTTTCGCTATAAAATTTAATAATTTCAGAAAAATTATTAACAAAATCTACTTCTCGTCAGCTAAAAAATTATATAAAATTTACCTTTTGCACCACAAGATGAAGTTTCTAGCTCCATCTATGCTTGGTAAGACCAGAAGCTCCAACGAACATAGTCTACATGCATAGACGGAACTAATGGAGGGAGGAGGGCAGCTGTCGCCCCCAAAATCTTATAAATTCTGTATTTTTCTCGAATAAATATCAGAATTTTTAGAGATTACAGTAGAATTTAAGCTTTCGCCCCTATAAATTCTGTATTTTCTGGAATAAATATAAGAGTTTTCCGAGATTTCAGTAGAAAATTTAACTTTCACCCGCAGTTTGAAGTTCCTGCTTCCGTCTATGACTACAAGCATTTGCATATAATCATAGGCGAATACTCCAAAATTATCACATTTTTCACCAACAGACATACAAATTTCAATAATTATAGGATTATTGGTCCTTTCCAAATCAAAGTTAAAAAATTACAACGAAACCCTAAACTTCAACTCATCAAAATTAACATTGCAAACTCAAAATTCAAAAACAAAATTAAACTCCTTTTATGAAAGAAATTGTAAAAATTAAAGAATAGAAAAAAAAAATCTACCATTTCTTTAATAATACCTTCAGGTTTTGGAGCTTCCTCCGAAGACGGCGGCGGTTTTGTGCGCTTGAGAGCACTTTTGAGTGCCGGAGCTGGTGCTTTTGGTAGTGGCGTTGGGGAAGATTCTTTTATGGTGGTGCCGGAATTGAAAGTCGGAGCTTGGGCTGCGGAAGGCGGTGGCAAATCTTGAAAAAGGTCACCGCCGGCCATAGCTCTATATCTAAGATTCTCTCTCTTCTGTTTCCCGTCTTCTCAGAGGATAGGCGTTCAGGGTTGAGGAAATTGTTATTAGGCCCTTTTATTTGAGAGAAAATAGCTCAGTCATTCCTCAACTATTTCACTTTAGTCTCGATAGTCATAGTTTATTTTTTCCGGCATAAAGAATCCTCAAACTATTTGCGGGTAGCTTGTAGAGTCTTTTCCGTCAAAATTGGATGAAATTTGTTGGACCATGTGCCTTGCACATGCTCAAATACCCAAGGTTAAATTAGTCATTAAACCATCTTCTTCCTCATCACACTCAACACTTCTCACCAAATTAAACTTTCTTCTTCAAGTTATGCTTCAAATTAAACATTTTCAGAACCTTATCCACAATCTCCATAATCGTAAGTTATTAATGCTTTATCCAAGTGATTTTCTTGAATAGGGTTTTGTTCGATTTCATTTGAGTTTTTGATTTCCTTCTCAAAAGTGTGTTCTTCCACATCATACCCACTACCTATGCCCCACAACTACTTCCACCGCATCTCTTTTTTTTTTATGGCATTCTTGCTTCTAAAGCCTGCTTTTATCTAAGTGGGTTTGTGAAAAACACCTATTGCAAAAAAAAAAGAGAGTTTGTGATAGCATACTAGTTTTATTTGATTTTTATTTTTTAAATGTGAATTGGTTTTCTTGATTGCATTTTGTTCTTCTTGATATGGGTTTTTCATTTTCTTATATGGATACTTAATCGACTATATTTTGATTTGGGATAATTTATTGGTTGTTAGTTCAAATTTGGATATGAACATTGGTCATCTATAAAAATTATCACAATCCACTTCTAACTCTATTGCATGGTGGGTTTCGATTGCACCCATGTGCAATATTTCTACTTCTCGTTCAATTAATTCTTATAAAGGGAATTAATGGGGTGAAAGTGGTGGTGGTGGTAGAGGAGGCGGAGGAGATGGTGGGAAGTGGTGAGTGAGATGAGAAATGATATGTTTATTTGTGTAATGACTATTTTATTCCTACAATTGACGAATTTCATCCAATCTTGATGGAAAAGACTCTACAGGCTTCTCGTAAATAGTTTGAGGACTTTTTATGCCGAAAAAATAAACTAGAACTATCGAGGCTAAAGTGAAATAATTAGGGACGTCTGGGGCCATTTTCTCAATTAAATATCCAAAGGTCATAGTGAATACATATACCCATGTTTATATATTAATCAAAATTATCTCACGTGTGGGATGGGTTCACAGTAACAACCTTCAATTATACTAATATTTTCCTTTTCTTTCAAACAAAATTAAAAAGTTAAAGCATCCCATGAAAGTTGAAAAGTTTCTGCTCCAAATTAAGGTTCTTTCAAGAAATATTCTTGCAAAACCCATGGAGGAAAAAAGAACTTACAACTTAATTTAGAAGCCGAATTCTCACAAACGCCAGCACTAAGTTCACAAGAGCCACAACTTGGTGCAATATTATAGCTATCCAATCCTCCCAATTGTATATTTCAAGACCACACCATATTCCCATTGCAAAGGATCAGGAGCTATATCTCCTAGTGATAGCACACTTGAGTTCTTGGAGATCTTATTAATCTTTTGGGTCGAGATTTGCGGGAGAGTACACACAACATGTCTTTGTCGGAAGAGAGGGGCAAACCGATCGCGATAACGCCTGGACATCGGTAAATTAAGGGACAGTGATAGGATGAAGAGGGATGACAAATGAGAGTGTCATTCTTGGTTAGGAGAGATTTTAGAGTAGTGCCTGATAATGAAGGAAATTCCTGATATGGTCCTTGTGGTCCAAATTTCTCCCTTGTAAATAAACAATTTAGAAAAACTGTTTGTCTTGACGTGAACAATTTTGGACTATAAAATCTAATAAACCTGATTCATATCATAAGTATTTTAAGTTAAAAGTTGACGAGCCTAGCTGAAATGGGTTGGCCCAATCTAGGCCCAAATTTGTCACCTTATACATGAAGGTACAATTGGACATGTTAGGTGGTGAGATTGTTATGGTTGAGGAGCAATGTGATATGGAGGGTATAGGACATGAGCCTGTGTGGGTGGTGAGTAGGAGGCAGTTTCCGTTGGCCGAGCATGCGATGTACGGGCGGAAGCATGGTGAACCGCAGCCGTGACCGTACTGAAATGGGTATTTTTATCTCTAATGGGCTAGACTTGGTTGGGCATGGTGATTTATGAGTTACAGATTGTGCTGCAGAGAATGCAATCAGCTTGGTCCATAAGATAAAAAAAATGGAGAGAAATCATCTTCTCTTAAACAATCGTAGAATAAAAAATTATAGCAATATTATCTTCTCGGGAGACATGGGATCTGGCTCGGTCGTGACTTCGTACATGAGACAACAACGATGCGCTCGAGCTTGCCTAAGTCGTGTAGCCAAAGGCTCCCGAGCATGTC
>JAOWBF010053303.1:0-10642 GCA_028566175.1 Vinca major
TTTTACTATCAAATCACACATTTGATAATCAAAAGCAAAATTAACTATTCAAATACATGCTCAAAAGATATAAAACGCACAACATATGCTAATGGTTCTAGGGCACTACTAACACTTGCCCCTTCCTATAGAAGGTTTATGCACTTTGGACAGGTTAGGGACACCATATCTTCGACTCCGTTAGCTTTGTATAGGTTTTTATTATTACATTTATTTATTGTTTCATTGATGTGAACTGAGCTATAATATAAATAGCTTCGTATTTTTTTCTTATACATTGCATACCAATTCCTACAGGCATTCTTATGTAACACCAAATTCATGATTATAAATGAGCCAGTTTTCTTCCATTGTCTTTTATTTTAGGCATTGGATTTAATTCCACCTACTTAGAGGTTTTGGCTATAGCCCTTCTCTATGTACTTTTTATTTGCCTTTTTTGGCCATATAAATAAACGGGTAGGGGTCCGGGTTCATGCCAAACCCCTCACCACAACAGGGGTCTTTCCTAAAAAAAACTTAGAAGTTAATTACATCAATTATAGGTTAATCTTTCCTTCCATATTATCTTTCCTTCGAATCTTGGATAAGGTTCACATTTTTCTATCTCGAATATTGAAGTAATTAAATCATTGTTTTGTCTAATTTGTTACATCCTTTGTCACCAAGTTAAGTAAGTGAGGTTCAAAAGCAATTAGCTGAAAGTAGAGAGAAAAGAATTAAATAGCGTCAGTTGCAAAAAATGAGTTATCCTACCCATGAGGTAAAATTCGTGGGAAAAAACGACCAAAAAGCCATGAGCATTGTGAGAAAAATGGCAAGCTCACCAAAAGAGAGAAGAGAGTGTTTATTTATGAATTCGGAAAAGGTAGATATGGCATTGGGAGCAAAAAAACCAATTGTTTTACTAATTTTTAGAGAAGCCGAAAGGTTGTCTCCTTCTAACACCTTTTCTTTTGATCTTACATCTTCTTCTCTACTTAGTCTTGTTGTTGATGTTTTACAAGAATTCAAAGATGTGTTCCCTAAGGAGTTGCCGAAATGATTGCCTCCAATTCGAGCGATTGAACGTCATATCGACTTCATTCCGGATTGAACTCGAGAAATCCAAAGGCAAGTCGATTTACTTTTGGAGAAAGAGTAGGTAAGAGAATCTTTAAGTCCTTGTGCTAGCCCGGTTATTTTAGTACCTAAGAAAGAAGGCACTTTTAGATTATGTACAGATTGTCGAAATATGAATAAGATCACTATTTAATATAGACTTCCAATACGTCTCTTAGACGATATGATAGATGAGTTGAGTGTTAGTTTAATTTTTTCTAAAATTGATTTAACTCAAGGCTATCACCAAATTAGAATGAAAGAAGGCAATGAATGGAAAATCGCTTTTAAGACTAAATATGGTTTTATATGAATGGATTGTTATGCTTTTTAGTCTTAGTAATGCACCTAGTACTTTCATGAGATTAATGAACCACATATTTCGGCATTGTTTTGGGAAATTTGTTGTATGTTATTTTTATGATGTACTTGTTTATAGTAAAATCTTAGAAGATCTTATTGAACATCTTAAAGCTGTTTTTTTATTTTTTTCACTAATTCAATTAACTTTATTGGATACATTGTTAGCTCTCAAGGAATTCAGGCTGATCCTGCTAAAATTGAATCAATAGTGGGAAAGCCGAGACCAACTAATGCTACTCAAATCCATTCATTCTATGGTTTGGCAAGCTTTTATAGGCGATCTGTCCGTGATTTTAGCACAATAGCGAAATGAAGCTGTGAAGAAAGATACCCCATTCTTTTGGGATAAGCAACAAGAAGAGAGTTTTGAAAAGCTTAACCAATTACTTACTTCTTCCCCCATTTTATCTTTACCTAATTTTGATCTAAAGCTGTTTTGCAACAACACGACAAACCTTTAGCATATATTTTTGTGAGAAATTAAATAGTCTAGCATTTATTTTATTGTCTGCGTTGCATGCTAGGCTAGGCTATATTTGTATCAACTGAATCATACTATAAATGGTTCAGATTTGTTGCATTGTTTATTTGTAAGAAGTGGATTTGTTTCCACCCTATTGGAGGTTTGGAAAAGAAAAAAAAAGTGGCGCTTCATTTAACTATCCTGCATATGATAAAGAGTTATACGCTATTGTTAGATATTTGGAAACATGCAGCATTACTTGATTGCGAGGGAATTTTTTATCCACACGATCATGAATCCATCAAGTATATTAAAGGGGCAAAGTAAGTTGAGCAAGAGACATGCTAAGTGGGTTTCCTTTATTGATACCTTTCCTTATGTTATCAAATACAAGAAAGGTAAGAAAAACATTGCGGTCGATGCTCTATATTGCAGGTATACTTTACTTTTCGTTATGCGTGCTAAATTACTTAGGTTTGAACATCTTAAAGCATTGTACAAGGAAGATAATGATTTTTCAGATTTATAATTGTCTTGTGAGCTCTCGGCTCAAAACGATTTTTATCAATTTGAAGGTTTCTTGTTTAAAGGCCATAAGTTGTGTATTCCCTCTTGTTCTATTAGAGATTTATTGTTTGGGAAGCACGTTGTGGCTGCTTAATGGGTCAGTTTGGTGTTTTTAAAAATTAGGGATATTATAAGAACACTTTTTTTGGCCTAAAGATGAAAAGACACTTTTTTTCAAGCAAGGCTCACGGATTATACATGCCTTTGCCTATACCATCTTCACCATGGATTGATCTTTCAATGAATTTTATTCTTGGATTACCGACATGAAGAAGAGGTAATGATAGTATAATGGTCGTTGTTGGTCAGTTTTATGCTCGATCTTCAGGTAGACTGTTCCAACAAATACTATTTAATAACTACTTTATTAAATACATTTGAGCACGGTCATGCATTTTAACAGTCTTCCTATCGAGGGGCCCATGGATATCTCTCTCTAACAAGAGATGGACAAGTCCCTTACAATGCCTCTCACATTCAAGTCATGATAGAATACTACATCCGATCATCATTCGTTTTAATTACTCGATTAAAAGTAATGTTTGACTATGTCCAAACGTAGTTGCATTCATGCTGGAAATGACGGAGACATGAGGTCTAAGGATTCCAAACTAGTATTGAGGAAACAATACTTATGACTAAAGAACCATGAAGTATTACTTCTGTAATAGATCACGCCCTATACAATATATCTGAATATATTGTACGTATGATATAATTTGTATGCATTACACATGATCAATAAAACTTAATCATCAGTCAAACATTATACTATTTTTATTTCATTGTAAAGAACATTACATAAAATTAGGGACAATCAGAATAGTAATTGAATAAGCTAATGAGTTTTACTATCAAATCACACATTTGATGTTCAAAAGCAAAATTAACTTTCACATGACATGCTCAATATATATATATATATATATATATATATATATATATATATATGTATGTATGTATATATAACGTACAACATATGCTAATGGTCCTAGGGTACTACTAACAGGTTCTACTTAAAGCACTCATTCAAAAGACTTTAAAAAGGTGGGAAGAATTTTTACCAATTGCTGATTTTGCTTATAATCGCACTTTACTTTACGTTCTACTACTAATAATTCATCTTTTGAAGATGTTTACGGATTTAACCTCCTAACCCCTTGATGAATATTACAATATAGAAGGTGATTCTAGGGTAGATTTTGTACAAAGGATTCACGATCAAGTTGTCGAGAACATCAAGAAGAAAAATGATCAAGTTTCCAATAAAGTCAACAAAGCCCTCAAGATAATTTGCTTTGAAGTTGGTGATTGGGTTTGGTTACACTTTAGGAAAGACAGATTTCCTAAAGAGAGAAAGTCTAAGTTACACCCTCGCGGAGATTGATCTTTTCAAGTAGTTGCTAAAATAAGTGACAATGCATACAAAATCGACTTGAAAGGTAAGCATGGTGTACATTCTACTTTTAATGTTACTAATTTATCTCCTTTTGATTTTCATTCAGATTATTTTGATGATGATGATGATGATTCGAGGACGAATACTTTTCAAGTGGGCAGGGAATGATGTGGGACCATCTACGGGGCTGCCTCATATCAAGCATCCCTTATCAAACATAGTAGGTCCAATGACCAAACAAAGAGCAAGGAAAGTAGATAAAGCCATCTCTACATTGATCCGAGAGTTGAAGGCTAAAGAGGAAGATAAATTACGTCTAGAAGATGATATTCAAGTTCAACTCTTAAGTTTACATGATATTCAATTCGACCCAAACAAGCAAAGTGGCAAATAGGGGCATTTTAGTCTTTTTGTACATTAAAGTCTATTCTAGACTTTAATTATATTTTCAGTTTTATTGTTTACTATTATTAGCCATGTTGGCTGAATAAAGATAATTCTAGCTATATAATAGGACATGTTGTCCATGATGTTAGGTAGTTTTTTGTTTTAGGAAGTTTACTTAAGTTAGGATTCAAGAGTCCTATCTAAAGTTGGACGCTTCCTTTATTGTTGCTTGGAACCGAAATCTTCATTCTATTTAAGAGAGATTTCGGCCAACATAATACTTACGTTATATACATTGATATTTTGGTTAAGGTTATTCCTTAGATACTTGTGTTTGAACTTCTTATAGAATTTCAATCATTCTTGAGTTACCGTATCAACAACATCGTTTCGCTTGTTGTGGTGTTTCAGCCCCCATCGATAATTATCCTTCTTTAGAGTTTCGTTGATTATATTCCCCTTGAAAACACTTCGAGATAGAGAAAGATCAATCTTTTAAACCTTTTAGCCGAGACGTGATACTTTGTATCACGGTTCCGCATCACGGGGTGTTAAAGGGTAAAAGCATCCTATGAAATGCATTATCCGACTACCAAAATCACGATAACACATAATTAAAGCACGTGGGTTCTCCTGATAGGCTCTAATACCACTAAAAGTTAGAAATTTGGAATCCCACAGAACAGCCGCGAAAATAAAATTCGGATCCCGTTCCTTTACAGGATCTTTTCACGTGAAAGAACCAGTATCATGTGAATAAAAATATTACCTTTTATGTTAAACGAAAGCGGCAAAAAAACTGCCCGTATCTGCAAGTATCACCAACAGAAGCGTGTAAAAATCACTTGTCTACAAGTATCTACACAATCAACCTAGTGCCTGTTCGTTGAGTCTCTGATACTTGTCACGATCTTCAGGAACTTCAGGCTATAGGCTAAGTACAAAATCTGGAAAAAGAAAGTAAGAAAAACTAATTTTTTTTTCTAACTTTTATGTGTTTTGTGGCTAAAATTCTCTCAGAATTTTGACATCTTTTGGTGAATATTCAGTAAGAATTAATTTATCAAAACTGATGATATGGAGAAGTGAATAGTGAGGTGAAGCATTCACTTCACTTTCCCTCAATTAACTCTTCCCTGATGCCCACTACACACATCCCTCACATAGCCATCAATGACAGAGATTTTGACTTTGTCAAATCGGTTCAGTTGACCGTAGATAATAAAATAAAGCAACTGAGACGAACTATGGCGAAAATTCCAGCCTTATCCAAATCGACCAAACTACTAAGCCAAAAACTTCTAAAGCTTGTCGGATTATATAGACGAATCCAAGTCATCCTATGTATATGCACAACTCTTGTCTGAACCCCTCTAGAAGATTTAAAGGGGACAACTATTTAATATGTAAATTGCGGGCAGATATTTTATTTTATTATTTTTTAAAAAATTTTATTATTATTATTATTTAATTTTATTACAACTATTTATTGGACCTCACCAGAGGAGGAGCACATGTAAGGCGGATAGAAGCCCGGCTAAGCGGGTGCCCCATGAGGGGAGTAGTAGAAGCCCGACTGAGCGAGTGTCGTAGAAGCGCATTAAGCGGGTGCCCCGTGAGGGGAGTAGTAGAAGCCCGTTGAGCGGGTGTCGTAGAAGCCCGTTGAGCGGGTGCCCCATGAAAGGGAGTATAAGACCCACACAAGGGTACCCAAAGAAATGTCAATTAATTCATTCCCCATGTGTGAGGGGTATCGAACCCACAACTTAAAGGTTGTGGGCAGACCCTTGCCTCACTAGGCTAAGGAATCTTAGATGTTCACCTCCGCACTTGATACCAAAACATTAACGAAAAGCCAAACAAAAGATGAAGATTATAGCAAAGAAGATTATTTTTTTTCAGAGTATATATAAATGTTTTGGGAAGGTGGTAGAGAAGAAGATATAAAAAGGGGTTCTAGAATCATGCATGCACGTGCATGCAGTATAACAATTTAATAGGTGAAGATATATAATTTTATTAAATTATAATTTTGAATAAGAAATTGAATTTAGTTATAACTTTGCTAGATATGATTTGAACACTTTATAAAGAAAAAACTAACTAATTTCTAAAGAATTCGAACTATTTGCTTTTGTTTCTCTCTTTCCTCCAACAGTGCCTTCAAGGCTTCAATTAGAAAGTTTCTTAGGGTTACTCTTAAAGTCCAGTACACTATACAAGGCCTGTAAAAGCGCCGAGGCTGAGGCAAACTATAATTATTGTAATAACAAAATTTTGTGCTGGTACATTTTAAAGAAACCTCTAACATGGATAATTTAGCTTATTTAAAAAGACAAATTCTAGAGAGGTAGGAAAGTTCTCATATGAGAGCTATTAAATTTTTTTATAGGATTATAGACATACAATCTGAGCAACAAAGTATCTTTAAATGTAATTTTTACTTTAAAAATATTATTTCAACAAAGTATCATTATAGAATTGTGCATATGCATGCATGCTATATAGTAGTTCCGTTAATAAAAAATAGTAGATCCGGTATGAAATCATAATTTCAACAAATTCACACTTACCCATTATCACTTTGCTATATATGATATGATGATTTTGTAAAGGAATTTAACCGATTAACTAAAATATTTCATTTTTTCAAAAAAAAAACCCTTTATAGATTTTTTCTATAAAGGGTATTTTTTTTTTTAATAGATCATCAGCGACAAAAAGTGAATTTTGTATTTAAAGGAAAGAGGTAGAAATAGGTGGCCACCAAGCCATATCAATTTCCTTCCCCTCCTCTATGTACATGATAGGAAAAACATAGACATCCACACCCCCTCTCTCCCACACCCACCCCATCACCACCTTGTCTTTCTGCGTTTCTCAGTTGTAAAAATTTCTCGGTGGTTCTCTATTCCCAAAATCACCCATTCTTATTCTTCTTCCATTTGATATTTTTCTTACCAACAATTAATGTCTAAATATTAAGGCAACTTCTAGTATGTATATGTTAGCTTAAACAAATTCAGGAGTAGTGAAAATATGCCATATGAAAGCTATTTATTTTTTGGTATGAATATGGACATACAATTCAGAACAATGAAAGTGTCTTTAAATGTATTTTTCATTTAAAAATTATTTTAAAATCGCTCATATACGTCCGTGATATATAGTAATTCACATATTTAAATATCATGTTATAAAATTGCAATTTCTATAAAAGAACACTTACTTATCATCACTTTGTAAGATATGATGAGTTAATCATTTTGTAAAGGAAAATCTAACCGATTAGTAAAGGATTAGAACTAATTTCTTTCGTCTCTTGTTCCTTGTACATCTGATTCCAAGAGGAACATTCCTTATGTTCCTCCAAACAAATTTTAGTATTCAGCTAATCACAATGCATGGGCATTTTAGGGCAACCATTATAATGATATAAAAGTTAGATGGTAGAAATTAATTCAAAGGCGATGACAAGTCGTCGGACAAAGACCTCAAATATTTCGATGCCGAATTCTTGAAAGTGGATAGAAAACTATGTTTGGTCTATTTCTCGAGGCAATTATCCGAACATAAACAGCTTTTTGGGTCTTACCTGTCAAACTTTTTCCGATATGATAAAAGGAAAAAACGCTGGAGCAAATCCGTACTATATTTAGTATCGGGAATAATTTTACACCAAAAGATGAGGAAGTGATCTGAAAGGAGATTTTTTTTTTTTAAAAACAAAATAATATCATTAATTGATATCAGTAGTTATATGAGGAAAGTGAATTTTTGTGGATCACCTACCCTTTAAAATGAGGCATTAAGTCTTAAAAAAAGTCTAACTATCCAAAAAGTCAGAACATTACATGACCTGCGAACATTAAAAATGTGTCGAGAGTTTCAATGTTCTATAACCGTATAAACATATTCTACTAAAAAAACAAAACTGAGGTCATATTCAAACCGGAAGCCTTCCACAATTACTAGAGTTCTTGACTACAAACTTTCATATCACATAAAAATAGGATGGGAGATCAGCTGAAAATAGTAGAATAGTTGGCCAACGACCACACCAGATACGAACAGAACGTTCGCTCACAATCCTCCATTCAAAACCATGTTGCACCAAAGCTCTATATTGAGAGATACTTTTCCAAGTTTGAGACGGTCGACTCCATTCATTGCTTAAAAAAAACTCGAAATAAAACCTAATTTAAGACAAATAAATAAAAAAAAAACTAACATCATCATGATATTAATAATGAGGCCGACAAGCGGCATTGTTATAAAAAGTAAAATACTACTAGAATTGTGCACCATTTTAAAGCGCACTAAATTTTAAATTGTCCATGAATTGTTATAAATCAGACATCTCATGAACTTTGGCGGGGCCGACCTGTGACCTCCTCCCGGTAATAGACGTCAAACTTTATCTTCCCAACTAGACATGCAACCACTAGTTTTAAAATTGCTGTATTGGTCTTTTGTGGACCATGAGTTGCACAAATTATAGAAAAAGTCCCAAAAAATTATGAATTTGCTTCATTAGTTCTAGGTGGACTAGAAATTGCACAAATAACATGAAAAGTCCTCAAAAGTTCCGGCGCAAATTTGAGCCTCTGAATATTCATTCATCACCATTTTCGCCTCTTGCTTAATTACAATTACAATTTTTGAATTCAATCCTCGAATTCAATTGAAATATGGAAAAGCTTCGTATTGAATCCATGGCTTCTTAGTATCCATCTCCAGCGAGAAGATGACTGATCTGATCAAGAGATCTGGCGGTGGCGGCGGTGTAAGAGACTGAGTTTGCTGTGTTGTTATTGTTAATGGAAAACACATGGGAGTCCATATTAATAGAACTACTATGAAATGCTATGTGTTCTTGTTCACCAGAATAGTATGTCGGATATTTCACCGGAGAAATTACTCTCAAGAGGAGATCATAGACTCTCATGGCGGCTAGAGAAACCATAGCGCGCAGAGAGCGAGGGGGCTCTGATCTGCAAGGAGGTTGTATGGCTTTAAAGTGATCATGAAATCAAAGTTTTATATATGTTTAATGTTGAACAAATAAATCTAGTTTTAAAATGCACTATAGTAATTACCTATATCAAAACTTATTGTTGCTTTGAAGGAAAAAAAAAAACTTGTTAATCCCCATGAAAGTGATAATTTCGTTGTAAAAGGAAATCATTTAGTTTGCTAGACAACCCCTCTTGACCTAATTGCGTCCTCTTCCGCCATTGATACCAAACCCAGACAAAAAAAAAACTAAAACCCTAGGAAAATATGAAGATAAGAAGAAGATATAAAAATGGGTTCTACAATTGCCTTCGTGCATGCACGTGCGTGCAATATAATAATTTAGCAGGTGAAAATAAATCGTTTTATTAAATTCTAATTTTGTTTAAGAAAGAGAATTTAGTTATAACTTTGCTAGATATGAATTGAACACTTTATAAAGAAAAACTAACTAATTTCTAAAGAATTCGAACTACTTGCTTTTGTTTCTCTCTTTCCTCCAACATCTGCCTTCAAGAATTCAACTTGAACGTTTCTTAGGGTTCCTCTTAGAGTCCAGTATCCTATACAAGGTTTGCAAGAGTGTCGAGGTTGAGACAAACTATAATTATTGTAATAACATAATTTTGTGTTAGTGCATTTTTAAGTCAACCTCTAGAATGGATAAGTTAGCTTAATTTTTAAAAAAAATCAAGATGTGTAGGAAAGTTGTCATATTAGAGTTATTCATTTTTAATAGGATGATAAACATACGATTCGCGTAAGTAACTTTAAATGTATTTTCTTTTTACTTTGAAATATTATTTTAGAATTGTGCATATAAATTTGTTATATAGTAATTACGTAAATTAAAAGTTAGGGTTTTTCGTGGTTTTTCCATTAAACGGGACGATAAGTTTTATTTTAAAAAGTTAATAAGTTTAAAATTTATATTCAAGCTAAAAAATACAATACATGTAAGTCAAAATGTCAATTCTCTTTTTTATAAATTTGTATTTTTAATGTGTATTATATTCATTAGTTTAAATGTAATTTTAAACTTACATACCTAACAAGATAAAAAAACTTCTCAAACGGGACGCCGAAGAGTCGGAAGAGAAGAGTGAAAAAACAATGTGGGGCGCGGCAAGGCCGGACACGTGTAAAAGTGACGGACAATATCCTCATTTATTTGCATCTACTTGTTAGATTAGATTAAATATGATGGATCGGAATAGTGTCATACGGTAATTTCATACCCTACAAAAATTCTCTCATTGTGTTCTTCGTCCTTTTCTATTTACTAATGGCTAAATTCGGCCAAAATTTTGACCACCGGTCGGATTTAATCATTCTCCATTCTCTTT
>JAOWBF010053409.1:0-10642 GCA_028566175.1 Vinca major
AGCAATGTTGATCCAATTAATCGGAGAAAAATCGTCAAAATGCGAGTACAGTAACTCTTGCGCCCCTATTTGTAGGAAGACTAGTCGCAATATTTGACAATTTTACCTCATTTTGCTCCAATTAATTGGAACAACTTGCTCCAACGAGTACTGTCCGTATATATATTCCATTCGTCCTCATCAAACAGTACTTTAGAGACAATCATGAATAGAATAATTGTATCTCATCCCAACTTCACTAAAATCATGGTTCCAGAAATTGTAACTAACAAAACGTTTTGATTATTCAAGAACTAAAGCTTTTACTGAACCTTAAAATCATCATTTTTTTTTTTTTTTTGTTGCAGTTAGATGGTACAATAGTTGCACCCACAAATGCAAAATACTGGGGTTCAGGGCTTTTATGGTGGCTTGAATTCACAAAACTAGTAGGAATTACAATTAAAGGAAGCGGCACAATTGATGGAAATGGGGCAGTTTGGTGGCAAGATTCACCTTATGAAGATCCTTGGGATGATCAACTAAAATTTATAGTTCCTTTCAACACTACAGTCCCAAAAAATCCACCAGTTCCTGTAAGTATCTATCATCCCTCCATTCCTTTTAATAAAACGCCTAATTCCTTCGTCATTTCTTCTAACGCTTCCTTTTTTTTTTTGCTAAAATACTTCCAGCAGATAAAGGGCTCACTAAGCGGGAAAATGCCAAGAATTAAACCAACGGTAAATAAAACTTGAAGAATCCAAGATTTTGGTTTCGTGTGATTTTTCATTGTTTTCGGGGCACTAACACTATAATTATGAAATACAGGCACTAAGGTTTTACGGGAGCTTTAATGTGACAGTCACAGGGATAACGATTCAAAACAGTCCCCAGTGCCACCTGAAGTTCGATAACTGCATTGGGGTATCGGTATACAACTTCAGCACTTTGTCCCCGAGCGATAGCCCTAACACAGATGGAATTCACTTACAGAATTCTAAAGACGTGCTTATCCGTAGCAGCAACCTTGCTTGTGGTAAGCCATTATTGACATATTTTTCTTAACAATTCAACTAAGTAACTAAAACACTAGTTATTAATAATAATGACAATCTTCGCCTAAATCACCAATATATCTAGTACTTATTGTGACTTAGATATATCAGACAAAATTTTAAGATAGTGTCAGAAATCTTATCCAAGTTGAGAGAATCTATAACACACAAATCCTTTCTATCATATTCAGCCACTTACATTTGGGCAGATGGCAACCATCCATTCTTTACCTGCACCTAGTTCATAACAGAGTTTTAAGTCACAGTTAAAGGACACTTGTCATACCATGAATGGTAGCTTTATATTGGCCTTTGCGCCCCCACAAAAGGAATCCTCCACATTATCCTGCTCCAACTTCTACTATTGTCATTTTCATAACACTTGAAAGAATTCACTCTTCGGTTAAAAGCATAGAGAGAACTGGAACATTGAGTTTGAGGGGAGAGGGGCGAGGGGCGAGAATCAATAAAGGAGTTCCTAAAAATATTCTGGTCCGAATTTAAAGAAAACGTGACTGAAAGAGTGGGAGGAGCAGCCGCTTACCGCCCCCGTGGATCTGTCTCCGGGCTTAAAAGAATGTAAGGTAGTTTTAGAACCTGAATATCGGACAAAACAAAACACAGTTGAAACAAATGAGAAAAAGAAAAAAAAAAAGATGCCCTTAAGATAAGCAATCATAAAGCAAAGCCTAATAATGTTTCTAACAGAAGTGAACATTCTTTGCAGGAGATGATTGTGTATCAATACAAACTGGATGCACAAATGTATATGTCCATGATGTGAACTGTGGACCAGGACATGGAATCAGTATTGGAAGTCTAGGAAAGGATAGTACTAAAGCTTGTGTTTCAAATATTACAGTTCGAAACATCATTATGCACAATACTATGAACGGTGTCAGGATTAAGACATGGCAGGTATAGCTAACATCTTCTACTCCACAATTTCCGAAGCATTCAAATACCGTAAACTCTCTACGCATATATAAATATGTTGAGGCTATACATGATATGTTATTATATTTTGCATGTGAATCTCAAAAACCGATAAAGAAAACGTACAATTTTGAAATTGCAATGAAATTCTTGTGACTTTTTGTTCAATTCTCATTCTAACATGACTATAACTAGTGCAGGGTGGATCAGGATCTGTGCAAGGAGTACTGTTTTCAAACATTCAAGTCTCGGAAGTTCAATTTCCAATCATAATTGATCAATTCTATTGCGATAAGAGCAAATGCAAGAATCAAACAGCTGCTGTTGCTCTATCAGGAATTCACTACGAGAAAATACGAGGAACATACACAGTAAAACCGGTTCATTTGGCATGCAGCGACAGCAAACCGTGTTCCGAGGTAACGTTAAATGATATTAACCTAAAGCCAAT
Source organism: Vinca major (assembly GCA_028566175.1). Taxonomy (NCBI): domain Eukaryota; kingdom Viridiplantae; phylum Streptophyta; class Magnoliopsida; order Gentianales; family Apocynaceae; genus Vinca; species Vinca major. The sequence goes on from JAOWBF010053409.1 coordinate 2,425, forward strand.
TCAAGAAAATAATCACCTGTATGATCCCTACTGCTGGAAATCTTACGGAGAGTTATATTCTCCTACTGTCCCTCCAATTGAATGCTTACAAGTTGGTAAACCTTCAAGCAGCAAGACTCAAACGGATCAAGATACCTGTTAAATATAGCTTACTTATTTATATTCTCTGGTGTATTCATTTGAGTGGCCGGTGCAGTTCCGCTGACCCCTTTACACCATTCAGTAGTTAGTCAGAAAATGAGTGCATATTTTAGAATATATATAAGACTATACAAGACTATGTATTAGGATAATATGAGCTTTATTTGTTTGATAGCTTAAATAGTACTGTATGATAGTAGAATGTGAGTTAGCTATGTCCTTTTGTATGTGCAATAATAAATCAATATTTTCCATATAGGAATGGTGACAATCGAACTACAATAGTTAAGCAATTACATTCTTCAGTAAGTAAATAATAATCTCTCCTTCCAAAATTGAATGTTCACTTTTCTATCGCGGTGGAGAAAGCAGAAAAGATTCAAATAAGACGAACATGTATAAATGCACCAAGTACCAATGAGATAGAGCAAAAAGTTTTGGAATTTAACAATGGCAGACAAATTACTTCACTGGCAGCAAAAAATGAGATCAGGCAAATGACTATAATCTATTAGAATTGGACAGCTCGAAAAGGCTGATCAAACCAATTGGAGAACAAAAAGAGGCACACAAATAGAAGCTGCACTGTTGGGGATTTTTGTTCTTTGTGAACTTTAAGGCTAAGACAAAATTCAAGGGCAACAAATACATGAACATACACAATCATTGGAATATCAACATCGGAATTCGGAAACTGCATAATCTCATCCAACCAATATAGTTCTGTTGTCTGGTTTAAATTTCACCAGCTTTTAGCATTTCAGAACACTAGCATATATAAATGCTCTGTCACTTCACATATTCCAAGAGATTGAACAAGAGAAAACTGGCAAAGCAGGTTTCTAAGATTAGTAGCATGAAATGTCTCTCTGTCAAAAACATAAAAAGAACAAAAGAATTAGCCCCTCATTTTCACAATATAAGGCCTATTAGCCATTTTATCTCTTCCCAAAATGTTCGGCCTTTACAAGTTGTAAAGATTATTTTTCTAAGGTTACCCTCCTTACATAAATACAATTCTCTCATTCTCTATTATGTTAGTGAAATTAGTAAAGGATATAATAGGAAAAATATCAATTATTTTCTTCCTCCTTAATCCATGCAACAATGACCATAAGGCCTTACATTGTGAAGCGTTAGGGAATACTCAATAAAAGATCTTGGAGTTTCAGACAGCAGGTGGGGTAGTGATGTGAACATTCAATTGAGCCATTTGTCAGCAAACAATAATATTTTCTCGAATCCCACAAATATCAAAAGGTGTTTTTCTCGAATCCCAAAAAAAAATAACAAAAGGGTTTCTAAATAGAATGCAGTTTCGGAAGCCAGCACAATAGAATGATATATTATATCTACATCACATTTTTAGATTTAATGCTGCCTCCATTTCACAATATAAGGTTTTTTTTCTTTTAGCATAGATTAAGGAAGAAGGCATTTTTTCAATTATATCCTTTACTAATTCCATTAATGCAATAGAGAATGAGAGAATTATATCTACGGGTGAGGGTAACTTTAGAAAAATAATCCTTAAAATTTGTAAAAGGCCAAACATTTTGGTAAGAGAGAAAGTAGCTAAAAGGTCTTATGTTGTGAAACGGATGAAGTAGAAAACATAAACCAAAATTATTAAACCAAATAAAATACACTCTGAAAGTTTCAGACCAGTAAATAGTTAACCATCCCACACTAGTTCTTTCACTAAGCCAAAGCTGTAAAACTTGCAGCATCTTGTTGGCTTAATTGAACTTAAAAGAGAAAATGCATCCCAGAAACAAATACTTGTTTTAAAACCAAGCAAGCATGACCGTTCAAGAACAAAGAAGAATAGCCAGTATTTCTCATTGATCTAGTACCTATCAAGACAGACTTTATACGCCAACCTTGAGTAGCATCTGTAGTTCATAGATCATTTGAACAATTAAAGGAAATACCAGATTACCAGTAATAGTACTCCACTTCCACTTCAGCCAAGAAATGTAACTTTAAATATCTAAGGACGTACATGTAATTGTTGAATTTAATATCAGAAGAATTTGCTATATCTCCAAAACATAATTAAAATTTTCAAACATAGAGACGGTCTCAGAAATCAGGGAGGTAGACCAACTTCTTTGAAAATCTGCATTTTCAAGTTTGTATAGTTAGAGGGTCAATATATTTTAGATATGCACGAACATTACGGCCACTAAAGTTGCTAATGGCCAACCTTCACTGCCCCTGACTAGCAGCCGGTGCTGAAACAAGATTGCTCCCCCTGCATTCTTAAAGTGATATGACTTCAAGGGTAAAAAGTATTCACGCCGTTTAGCCTCATCGCCTCGGACCCTCAGACCTCGGAGGCGTTTTCATGGTTGCCTCACCTCGCCTAGCGCCACATGCGCGCTTTTTTAAACCCAGCCCTAAACTAACTCGGATTTTGATTTTTGACCTTCAATTAAAATACGACGAGTGTTTGACCCTAAACTTTTTTGAAGTATCAATGTTATCCCTTCCGTCAAATTTCCCGTTAAATAATAACGGAAGGTGCTCATGTGACACTCATATGATAAAAAAAATGGGGTCAAATTGGACAAGAATAAATTAATCTTTAAAAATGGATTAGAAAACCGAGGTTCGCCATAAATCTCTCCCTAATTTCTTTTTTATTTCATGTCTAATGAAATCTCATTTCTTTCTGAAATGAAAATCTTGCAAATTTCCCAAGAACAACTTAAGCAATTTTTTTTTTTGCTAAATAACCTAAACATGACTTCTGCGAAATTATGTTAAACTCCATGAAAGTCGTAACTAATTATATATTCAGTGTCTTCATCATATCCCATAACAAGCTAAGTATGATTTCCATGATTTTTTTTTGCCAAAAATTGAAAATACTATTTACTCATTTATCAAGATTTCTTGAATTAATTTCCAGTGGGAGATCATATTTTCTTTCAAGGATTTAGAGTTTTCTAATTTTGGGATGTTAAGAAAATTAGGGAGAGTTTTCTATTTTCTAATCCATTTTTTTTAAAAAGTTAATTTATTTTTTACCAAATTGCCCCCTTTTTTTATTATGTGAGTGCCGCATGGGCACCTTCCGTTATTATTTAACGGAGAAATTGGACGGAACGGCCACCAATGATACTTCAAAAAAAAGTTTAAGTTAAAGCACTTGACGTTTTTTAGTTGAGGGTCAAAAACCAAAATTTGAGATAATTTTAGCGAGTGTAGGCACTTTTTACCCTAACTTCAATGAAGAGAAGGCTATCTCCTTAGTAGAATTTTCATTCTCATCTCACATAACATCAATTAAGAAAAGGCTGTCAGGAAAAACGCTTTTGATGCTACACTTTAGTCCATTACGTATAGCCATCGTCACTAGCGTGTGGCAATACCATACCGCGAGTAACAATCAACAACTACGACAAATATGAACTATTGAATCAACAAAGCGCACACAACAGTAATATAACTTATTAAATCCTCAATATAGCACACAAGAATACTAAAAAACAAATTTTCAGCACTTCGGCATGTGAAAATTAATTCATGTGCATATTCTAATTCTTTCTGTAAACACAGATTGGAAATTTATCAACTAAAAAGTTCTAAATTGTCTTTCATAGGATATAAGGGAACTTTTTTAAGGATCTAACTGAGAAGAAATCACAAATATTTATCCAGAACCTAATTCTCCACACCCATACGCACAAATCCAGGTGAAGACTGAAGAGCAGTAAAGACAATAGAATCATAAAAGACGTTAACTTTCCACATAGAAAAAGTTCACAATAAATACTAGAATTTATGTTGAAGCCATTTTCTTGAAGAAAGTTTATACCTTTCCCGCCATTTTCTTGAATTCCGATGGTCTTTCTGAGCAATTCTTGGTTCTGGACTGCCTTTTCTTCCGTTAAAATCGCTTGTCAACTGTTATTTTTAATATATTTTTTTACCATAGGTAGGTTTCTTGTGATGACACTCCACCCTTTTTGGCAAAAAATCCTCCGTCCCTCTTCCTGACAAAGGATTTTCACCCGATTTTTTACATGGGCTTAGGTATATTTTTTAGTAATTAGACTAATTTGAACGCAAATTGTAACACAATATTTGACGATTTTAATGGCGGTAAGACATACATCCGTAGAGTACTCGGGCCTTCGTTGTGTTTACCAATTATGAGACTTGTGATACTTTGAACTTTTCGTATTTAGGTGTTTAGCATGCCTACATGTATTTTGGTGTATTACTTCAGCATGCTTTTATGTTGTGTACGTTAATTGTCGAGGGGCGTTATAGTGTGTTTGGTTAGTTGGGGGACTCGAGTGTAGTTAATAAGAACTTGAGGGAGTACTTTGTGAAGGAGTTGAGGTTGTGTGGGTTATTGCTGGAGTTTTTGAGAAGTTAGAAGAGAATGGGGAAAAGGAAATATCAGATTTCTGGCAGAATTGTGAGGCCGTGGAAATTTCAGTTTTGAGATAGCAGACGGTGTCCGTTTACAATGAGTGATAGTGTGTTTCAGTGAGTGTTGTATGTTTTGACGGAACAACATTTGGAGTTTTGTACGTGGAGTTATAACCTTAGAAAAATCTTGCAATTGTATATCTTTGGAGATTTTGATTAAGTTGCTAAGGTAAGGAACATTCACCCTAGTTTTTCAGTCAAAATCATTAAAGTATGTATTTTCAGAAATGAAGTCATGTTTTATTCATTTGTTTTAATGAATAAAATGGATGAAGTATTATATAAAGTGCTTATGTGATATCTATCTGTTATAAGTTCTATGATCTTATGTGTTTATGCAGTTCTATATTAGTATGTGGATTTTCAGTTCTGTTATGTATTAGTAGTTTCGGTATGTAGTAATGTAGTACAGATTCATGTGTACCCGTCACAATTATCATGAGGTAGTACCTCGCGGGATACCGCTGACGCAAGGTCATGCGAGATGGACTAGACTAGGATTTTCTCCATGAGGTAGTACCTCGTGGGGTTAGAAGCCACCAACACCGATCAACCAATGAGGGAGATAGCCTATAAAAGATGGACTGAGATATAGCAAACTCAAAAGACTTCGGCCCTATGAGAAGAATAGCATAAGTTAGAAAGTGGCAAGTATAATAGTGTAGTACATGAGTTATTTGTGTGTGTTAAGGTGTTTCTATGATATCTGAAGTTAGTATTTTTTGGATGGAACCTTTGTGGGAATTTCATAAGTGTGTTTTTCATAATCAAATGTATTATTTTTGCCCTGGACTGAACAATGGAAAATTGGTTCGGTAGACCGAAAAACTAAATCGATCGTCCGAATTAAAGTATTGGGATATTGCAAACGACTGGTGGTCGATGTATGTCGACCGGTGTAGTTTTCCACTCGACCGGAGTGCTTCGGACGACCGTAGGTCGACGAAGTGCTTTGTCCTTCGTCCGGGCTTTTTGGAAATGTTTTTGCCTCAATATCGGCTGACCGACCTTTCAGTTAAGTCGACCGACCTTTCAGCTAAGTCGACCAGAGTTTTTCAGTTTTGATCAACTTTGATTTCTGTTCAGTTCTATTTTCAAGTATAGTGATTTCTGTTTATGTAAAGTATTTTACAAGTTATTTTAAGTCAAGTATATTATGCATTGTTTTCACATGATTTGGGTGGAATGAAAATACGATTTTTGAGTCTAACAATGGTTCATCCCAAGGGTGTTGGGACTTTACTTAGCCAGTTTAGTGGCTCATCATTTATTAGTATTTTGCAGGTAAACAGGTGGCAGATCAGATTGATGAACCTTGAGTTGAGAAGAGACTTGAATGAGCTTTATGTAATAGATAGTTATATTTTATCTTTTGGGACTTATGTTATTTTTATGGGTTGTAAGAACTTATGTCTTCCGTTGTAAGACTTGAGATTTTTACGTTTGTAATGAAGCTTTATTTCTGATTTAGTCCTTTTCTATTTGAGGGTTCGGTGCCTCATTGGATGTTGAGTCACTGCCCGGTCATCCCAGGTCACGGGGTATGCCAATTTTCGTTTTGTGATGACGTGTTGTGTTTGTCAAGAGAAGGGTAGGAGAGAGGATTTTGAGTTCTTGATTGGTTTTGGAGGGAAGTAAGTAAGTATTATATAATATTACTTATTTAAATCGAGACTATCGTTTTAACCAAAATGAAAGTGTTTCACTTTAGCCAAAAAATAAGTTAAAAAAGATATCAACAAAGAAGATGATTTGGTTGCTGAGAGATGGGATATCCTATTCGAGATGAAGAAATCTTCAATGACCGCAGTTGATTCTCTGGATATGTCAGAGATGCGGATTTGGAGGGATGAGATCAATTTGGGGATCCCAACCCAAATATAAAAGGAAATCTGAATATGAGAGATGGGCATGATTTTGATATAACCTTTGGGGCAACTTCTACCTTTCTCTCTTGTAGATTTTCCTTCGACCTAATCACTTCCTTATCTTATTACATCTATCACTTCTTGTCACTTACCTTAGCCTCTATTTGAATCTCAGTTCATCATTTTAGAAGGGGCAGCTTTGGAGTTGTGAGCTGGCATTAAAGTTTGAATCCGTTACCCTAATCTCTGAACTTATTTGAGCTTCTTAATGGTAGCTTCGTATGTGTTAGAGATGGATGATTATCATGTTATCTATGTTTGAGTTGTGAATGTTGAAGTTGATTACTCAAATTATATATATAAATGTCATTTCTTTAGTTCATTATTACTTATTTGATTGAATCTCATTCCCTGTTACATTATTATTGTGTGTTTTGAGTTAGACATTACAGTGTTCTTTATAATCAATTCAAAAACTGAATGCAATATAATCAATTGAAGAAATTGTTATTGTTTGGCTACTGTGGGAAGAAAAAAGAAGAAAGCGGTCATCGGTCGATGGCCATGATAGAGAAGAGAATGAGGGGAAGGAGATTTTATGTTAGACCTTAAAAGAAATAAATTGACTATCTATAGTAATTTTTTTAGTGTGGAAAAATTGTTGAATTTAAAAAATATCATTAAATACTACCTTATGTGAGAGAAACATCACACATGACCTATTTGAGCGCATTATGTTAAAAAATTGGACGAAAAAATCTTATTGACAAGTCAAAAATACATATACATGACTTTAAAATACAAAATTAAATATAATAGACCTTAAGATTAATTTAAAAATATTTAAAAGGACTAAATATGCAAGTTTGCTCCAAATCGACCGACGTCAATGGACCCTTGAAAACACGCAATGATTGGCATTCAAATTCCTAGAGGACACGTGGTGACCACTGGACGGAACACGTTAGCCAGCCCCGCACCAGTTTCCAAAGATTCTAATAGAAGATGAAGAAATCGATCGACTTTCCAGAAACTTCTTGAAAACTCCTGGCTAAGAATGGCCGAAGCATCTAGCGGCTTATATCTCGCCACGTGTACAAAACCCACGCGAGCATCCAAGCTGGCACCCCATATTTGCTAGAAAATGATACGACCCCCATTTTATACTCTTCAAGCCACTTTCCATTTTGAACCCAACAAATAACGCTCTCAACTTCCAAAAAAGGAAAAAAACTCAAAAAAAATCTCTTACAGCTGTGATTTTTATTTATTTTTGTTTCTATTTATTCCACTGTCGTTTGTTTTAAAGGGGTATTTGTAATTTTTTTTTTTTGTATTTTTTTATTTTTTTAAATTATTGGGTTGGAAATGAATGGAGGTGGAGAAGGAGTTGAAGAAAGTATGATGATGGAAATAGAAGAAGGAGGAGGAGGAGAGAAAATGGTATATATGTGGGGGTATTTACCTGGAGCTTTGCCACAGAGGTCACCTATTTTGTCGCCGGTGGTTGTAAGGATTCCTCAGAGTTCTTGGAAGGATGTTTGTGGCGGCGGCTGTGGATTTGCTACGGCCATTTCTGGTATTTATGGTTTCTTACTACCTCAGTCCATAATATAAGTAGTTCATAGCATATTGCAAAAAGAAAGTTACTTTTTTTTATTTATTTATTGGGTGAGGGATTCATCTCTTACAAGAAGAAATTGGGGATTTGAACTAATGACATCTGTGATATGAGTTATCAGCCTTGTAAAGAATATACT